>PVKS010037614.1:0-18499 GCA_004027875.1 Aplodontia rufa
CCCACACCTGCACCTGCCCCTGCCCTCCCGCACCTGCCCTGACATTGCCTCACCTCTGCCCTGCAGGAGAAGTGTTTGACTACCTCGTGTCCCACGGCCGCATGAAGGAAAAGGAAGCGCGAGCCAAATTCCGACAGGTCTGGGGCAGGCTGAGGGGACCTGGGGGCAGTGGTGGGCAGCACTGCCCAGGGTAGGGGTAGGGCGCAAGTTTCCGGTGTAAAGGTGCAGAGTCCACCGTCCTTGATGTGCAGGTGCCAGTGTGCAGTCTGCGGGTATCGGTGCCCAGGTGGGTGGGCAGGAGAATGCGCTGGAGGGTCTGCCCATGTGTGTGAGTGTTGGATGTGGGCCGCCTGGATATGCCCAGTGTGTGGAGTAGGTGTGTGGGTGAGAGGGGACCTGGGTGGGGTTGTGAGTCTGCAGGTGTGGGCGCTGGTGTGTCTGAGGAGGCCCAGGAGTGTGAGTGGCCAGGGGACAGATAAGAAGGATGTGCTGTCTGCTGTGCTGAGCATGTGAGCCACACGGGTGAGTCTGCAACCGTCCAGCTGCTCTGCAGCTATGCTGGGTACGAGGGGCACAGGCCCTGGTGAGTTGGGGCCTGTGTCCATCTCCAGGCAGGTGACAATCTCCCCAGAGTTGCCAGGTTATAAGTCAGGAGGGGGCTAGTCCCCATGTCTTAAAACTGAGGTCCGTGGGTGACGGTGTCTTCGTGTCTGGGTGTGAGAATGTCATGTATCCTAGTGGAGGTGTCTTAATGGGTCTCTTGACATCTCCTGCAGTTACAGGGTGTGAGGCTTCAGGTTCTGGCCTGCACCTAGGGGAGGCTGGGGCCTTGGGGCTCAGTCATGAGTGGCTTCATAGGTCACCAGGGCGGCCGAGCACGTGAGGACCACAAGTAACAATTCTTCCCCCTTCCCCAGATTGTATCGGCCGTGCACTATTGTCACCAGAAAAACATTGTACACAGGGACCTAAAGGTAAGCCCCAGGGCTGCCCTGCCTCCCTTCCCCTGCCTGCCCCTCGAGGTGCCCCTGCACCCTCCAGCAGTTTCCCAGCTCCTCCCTCGGCACCCAGGGCTCTTGGCTCTTTCCCAAGCTTTTAAGGCCAAGCAAGGCTGGTGGATGGCAGAGGGCAGTGAACGAAGGGGACAGAAACAAAGTATCACGCTAGACAAGGACAGCAGGGTGTTATAGAGTCTGTTGCCCTCAGAGCCTTCAGGACCTGGGTTCCTCCCCAGCTCCAGAATGTTCAGGAATTCTTAAGAACAGGTTTTAGGCCGCTGCAGGGTCTCAGAATCAGGGCTCCGGGAATTTGGGAAGGGCTCTGGAGAGAAGCCACCGGGGCCACAGAGGCCGGGTAAAGGGACCAGCAAGGCTGGACCCCAGCCGCGTCTGCCACAGGGCAACCCCTCAGGTGCCTCTGTCCCCTGGCCAGTCCACATCTCCACTCAGAGACCCAGGAACTGGGCTCCTCCAGGACGGGTCCGGTGAGCACCTGTCTGGTTCTAAGCCCCTGCTTCCTGCCAGGTGGGCTCAGGGCTTCAGGAAGCCACTTCAGCAGCCGGGTTTGTTCCTTTTTTTTTTTTTTTTTTTTAATCTTCCGCCTGGAGACTCGGGCAGGAGGACCCCTTGAGCCCTGAGCCCAGGAATTCAAGGCCAGCCTGGGCAACATAGTGAGACCCCATCTCAACAACAAAACTACCAAAACAGGTACTTTTTGTAAAAATATTACAAAGTAGGAAAAATGAAATAAAAAAATACATGAAGTTCAAACCTCATTTTTAAAAAAATCATCATTACATCCAAAGGCATAAAATGCCACTGCCCAATTGCTGTAGAAGTTTCTGGTGCTGTGTTGGGAGGCTCTGGGCTCAGCAGCTGGTGTGGACTAACCTGGAGCCCACGCGCCCCCTGCTGGAGGGTTCTGTTAGTGCGCTGGGGGCAGCCTAGGGACCAGATGTGAGGTTGCGGCCAGGTTACAGAGGGAATCTGGAGCCAGACTGAGCTGCTGTATGCTTCTGTGTGAGGTGTGCCTTTGTGAGTCCCATGCATGCTCAGGCAGGAGGCGGGGGAGGCCTGTGAGGAGGCCATGGTGCTAGGGAGGACCTCACATGAGGCTAGCCAGGAGTGGCAGCACTAGGAAGTGGCTGGCTTCGAGCCAGAAGGCTGGAAGAAGCAGGTACTGGGAGCTCCTCCCATGCTGAGGCTGAAGAGGCCACCAGCCTGTTTGGGCTCCTGCTCTGCCGCTGTCCTGCTTGGGGCACAAGGCGGTCTCCCCGATCCTCAGTTTCCTCGTCTAGGAAATGGCAGTCACAAGCCCACTTTCCTCAAGAAATAGAAAAATCTGCAAGGCGTGGTGTTCATATCTGTAATCCCAGAGACCTGCAGAGTGAGGCAGGTTCAAGTTCAAGGCCAGCCTCTGCCGCTCAGCCAGACCCTGTCTCAAAGTAAAAATTTAAAAGGGGCTGAGATGCGCTCGGTGGTAGAGCCCCTGGGTTCAGTCCCCAGCACCTTCTGTCCGAAGGCAGCACGCTGAGCTCTAGATTGACGCTGTGTTCCGGGTGGCACGTGAGCGTCTGACATGTGACCCCCACACCACCTGGCTGGCGGGAGCCATTACCCTCAGTTTACACACAGGGAAGCTGAGGCATAGAAACGGAGCCTGGTAACCCACCCAGAGGCTCACAAAGAGTAGTGGAGCCGGGACTCTGGGTGATAGCCCACAAAGCCCAGCTCATAGTAGGTGCACAACAACACATGGATTTGAAGCAATGTCCTATTTTCATTTTTTTCCTGCTGGATAAACTGAGGCCCAGGGAGGGCAGGAGAGTGCCTGGAGACCCTAGCTTTGCAGACCACAGGGGAACACTCCCTGGGTGCAAATACCGCCCTAGGCCTTTTATGAGGACTAGTTTAATCCTCAGCCCACCCTGTGATTATTCCCTCTCCACGGATGAGGAAGTTGTGGCCCAACGAGGTAAAGTGGCTGCCCAAGGCCACACAGTAGGGTGCCCTCCCTGTGGACCCAGCTCCACAGAGGCCTGGCTGCGAGCCCCAGCCCCTCCTCCCTCCCCTGCACCCAGGCCGAGAACCTCTTGCTGGACGCGGAGGCGAACATCAAGATCGCGGACTTCGGCTTCAGCAACGAGTTCACGCTGGGCTCGAAGCTGGACACGTTCTGCGGGAGCCCCCCGTACGCCGCCCCGGAGCTGTTCCAGGGCAAGAAGTACGATGGGCCGGAGGTGGACATCTGGAGCCTCGGAGTCATCCTGTACACGCTCGTCAGCGGCTCCCTGCCCTTCGACGGGCACAACCTCAAGGTGCGGGTCGGGCTGTGTGTGGGGACCTCACTGCACACTGCACCTCTCTGCAGGGGACCAGAGGGTGAGGCTGGCCTGAGGTCACATGAACAGACAGGGAGCCAGGTCCCTACTGCCCCAGGCCAGTCCACATGGACGGTGCTGTGTGGGGCTCAGGGAGCTGAGAGGCTTGAGTCCCCGTCACCGCTCACTCCCTCACTCAGCAAGTTGACATTAGGGTCATTTGAAATGGCTTTGCAAACGCAGCAGAACAAGAATGACAGCTCCCCCTGCCCCAGCACTTGCTGTCCCATGGGTGAATCTTGAATGCATTGTGCTAGGTGACAGGAGCCAGTGCCACAGGGCCACCGAGTGCATGACTTCATTTCTAGAACCGGCAGATCCCTGGAGCCAGGAAGCAGATTAGTGGTGGCCTGAGGCGGGGGTGGGGCCAGCTGGGGAGGTGATAGCTAAGGGTCTGGCTCCTGAAGTGATGGAAATGTTCTCTAATTGATCGTGGTGATGATCACAAAAAAAATGTGGCAAATTCCCGAAAACCCCCAAATTGAACAATTAGAACAACAAAAAAAATCCGTGGTTGTGGGCTGATGTCCCAGCTGCAGAGCCAGGCAGAAAAGAAGTAAGTGAGCCAAATAGGTGTTCCGCAGGACGGGACGCGGCCAGCACTGGGGGAGGGTCTGGAAGGGTGCGGACGTGCGGGGTCAGTTGCCCTTTGCCTTTCTTGGGTGTTTTTCCCTTTGAACTTTTTGTTTTGAGACAAGAACAGAACATGTGGCACCTCCAGGGGACTCGCGGTGCTCCCCTCGGGCCACTCTGCCGCTCTCCTTGTCGTTGACGGCCTGTTGGGCAGTTCGTGCAGACACTGTGTCCCTTTGTCCCTAGAGGCTGCTATGGGTTATCTCTTGACCGTGGTCGCAGACTGGAGATGCACTGTGGTTCAGACCCGGCCCGCGCTCCAAGCGCATCGTCAGCCCGGGAAGACCCTTGCCGCTGTTCTTCCTCCTGGCCAGGGACCGGGTCACGCTCCCCGAAGGCAGCCTTCTCTCTTGTCTCCGTTCATCTGGAGCAGTGCTCTGTCTCTCTCTGCCTCCTGGCCAGGGTGTGGTGGGTGGTCCTGGGCAGTTATTTTTCAGGGCGCCCTGCCCTTGGGCTGCATGGTGGTCCCTCCTGGGTGCCTGGAGGTGGGATTGCAGGAAGGACTTCTGCAGCGGGTGCTTTGTGATGCTCCGCTCCGGTGGTGCACTAGGAGTCTACAGTCAGGAGGCCAGGCAGGTCCTTGCTGAGGGTAGGCCGTCTGAGGAGACCCCTGGTGGCCTTGGCCAGGCAGCCGAGCCACTAAGCTTCACACTCCGGCTGTCTTCAGTGAGGACCATTAAGATCTGCACCTGGAGCTGGGCATGGTGGCAGGCCTGCGATCCCAGCGACTCTAGAGGCTGAGGTGGCCAGATCACATTCGAGGCTGGCCTGGGCTACTTAGCAAGACCCTGTCTGGAAATTAAAACTAAAAAGGGCTGGAGATGTGGCTCAGGGGTTAAGCACTCCTGGGTTTAATCCTCAGCATCAAAAAAAAAATTGCTACATTTTGTAGCAGCTATTAAAGGGCGCACTGATCTGGGGAGACCCAGTGCCCACTGCCCCTCCCAAAGTGCCTGGAGCTAGGGAGAAGGTCCAGCCCCAGCCAATTTTCCGAGTATGAAGCATGAAGCCAAGTGATCTTCACAAAGGGCCAGGCTAGCACCTCGTCTGCCTCAGGCCCTCGTCATCGCCTGCGGTCCTGACCTCCCCACCAGCCACCCCAGCTCTGCCATTTCCTTTCTGAGTGACTTAGCACAAGTCTCTCCCTGAACACATTTCCTACCTCTAAGATGGGGACTTTAGGAGTATCTGCTTGCAGCCAGCCTGGGCCTGTGAAGCTGTCACCTGGGCTTGGCATCTGGCCGTGGTGTCATGTGACAGGCACAGGGTATAGTGGCTCCATAGCAACGATTCTGGAGCCCAACTGGCCCTGCCACTTTCTGCTGTGCAGCCTCTGGCCTAGTGACCTAACCACTCTGGGCCTCGGTTTCCTCCTCTGGAAAATGGACGTCACACCCCCTCTTGATAGTGTCGCGGAAATGGATATCACGAGCTCCACGTGCTGGGTGCGCTGCCCAGCGCAGGGGAAGGGATGCCTGCTGGGAGGTGGATGTTCACGTTGCATATTCACGACCCTTTGGGCCGCAGTGGTCAGCAGACCCAGGGCACTCCCAGGCGCCCCCTTCGTTCAGCCCCTTTCAGGAATGGCCTGGAAGCTGGCTCTGGTCGAGTGCGCAGGCTGTACCCCAAGGGCCTCCTGCTCCCCACTCCCCGTCGGCACCTGCATTCTGACCTCTGAGGCAGGGGGAGGGGGGCCCTGGGCTTCCAGAACGCGGAGCCCAGGATGATTTTTCACTGCCTTGGTGGGTCCTCTTATGACACCAACAAGCAGGCGTGTGTTCAGGTCCACGAAGGGCCTCGCAGACCCGCAGCGCCTCCCGGGACAGGCGTGGCTGGGGAGGGTGTGGGGTGGGCTCCCCCTTATGTACCTGGTATTTACTATTTTATTGGGGGTGGACCAAGGATTGCACCCAGCAGTATTTAACCACTGAGCCACATCCCCAGCCCTTTTTAGTTTTCATTTTGAGACAGGGACTCGCAAAGTTACTCAGGGCCTCCCTAAGTTGCTGAGGCTGCCTTTGAACTTGTGATCCTCCTGCCTCAGCCACCCAAGCTTCTGGGATTACGGGAGTGTGCCACCGTGCCAGGCTCTGTACCTGGTATTTAAATAGCACTTGCTCTGACCTTGGCTTGTGCTAAGGCTTTTACTGTGATCCCTGATTACAGAGGAGGAGACTGAGGCCCCAGAGGCCCTCTCCCCTGCCTACCTCACCTTTTAGCCTGGTTTACAGAGTTTTCCATCTAAGATTTTTCCCTGAATGAAAAGTCATTTAGCTTTAAATTTAAAAAAAAAAAGTCTGCATCACAATGTTCCCATTTTACAGATGAGAAACTGAGGACAGGAGAGAGGACTGAGGTTTTGTTCACTGTCAGGGCTGGGACTTGGAGCTGCTGTCACTTCATTTGGAGGACAGGGAGGAAGAAAAGAGAGAGAGAGGGAGAGAGAGAGTATGTGTGTGTGTGTGAGAGAGAAAGAGAGAGAGAGAGAGAGAGTGTGAGACAGACAGGTGGAGAAATTGGGAGGCGTGGTGGGTCCTCCCGCAGTAACCCTGTCCCCCTAGGAGCTGCGGGAGCGTGTCCTCAGAGGGAAGTACCGGGTCCCCTTCTACATGTCCACAGACTGTGAGAGCATCCTGCGGAGATTTTTGGTGCTGAACCCAGCTAAACGCTGTACTCTCGAGGTGAGTCTCCCGCTCTGTACCTGCCCAGCACCCCCACCTCGCCTGGCTCCCCAAACTCCGTCCGCAGCCCCCAGGAGCCCTCTCACCCTTGCCTCCCTCCTGCGTCCTCTACCTGAGATCAGCTGCTGGTGGGTGAGGAAGGACGGGTCGCCCAGGAAAAGGCTCCTGGGCCCATCCTGATGCCACCCATGGCAGCCTTGCCGCTCCCCCCGTAACAGCTCCTGTAAAGATTACAGGGTGCCCGGCCCGGAGATGCGGGAGAGAGGAGGGCGGCATCGGGAGGCTGGAGCGAGGTAGCCTTGCTCTAGGGAGCCCTGGGTGCTGGAGTGCTCGGCCTTGGGGGCCTGGGCGGAGCAGGGAGCTCACTTGCCGCAGGTGGCAGCTGCAGTAATTCTGCTTCCTTCTGGCCCCTCCGCCCCGCTCTTGGTTTGTGCAGCAAATCATGAAAGACAAATGGATCAACATCGGCTATGAGGGCGAGGAGTTGAAGCCATACACAGAGCCTGAGGAGGACTTCGGGGACACCAAGCGAATCGGTGAGGGTCAGGGACAGCAGGTGCCCCCAGGGCTCAGAGCTGCAGAGCCAGGGGTGGCCCCAGCACCTGTTCCTCCAACCAGTGCCTCAGAGAAGCTCGCCAGGCAAGTTGGGAGGGCAGTGAGGGTCTGGGCTGCCACTGCCACCTCCTGCCTTGTGGCTCCCTAGATGGCCCCAGCGGTCGCAGTTCCTGCTTCTGTTTCTTCACTGTGAAATGGGAATAATTGCAGGACCAACCTCAGGAGCTGGTTTGCATAGTAAATGAGTCAATCTACAGAGGCACTTACGCTAATGCCTGGTGCAGCTGACCTCAAAGTCCTTGACTCCCCCCACTGGAGACTGAACCCAGGGGCACTCTATCACTGAGCCACAACCCCAGGGCTTTTCACTTTTTATTTCAAGGCAGAGTCTCTCTCAGTTGCTTAGGGTCTCACTAAGTTGCTGAGGCTGGCCTCGAACTTGCAATCCTCCTGCCTCAGCCTCACCAGTCTGGGATTATAGGAATGCCCCACTGCACCAACTGTCTTTGACTTTTAAGATGCAAAAAGAAATCACAGATGACTGCTACAAGAACTTGAGCACATGTTGTCAGTGATCTGATACCCCACCTTTTACATGCCTGGTCCACTCACTCTTTGGGTCTGACCCTTCTAGTCTGGAACCCTGGAACTTTTTTTTTTTTTTTTTTTTTAAGAGAGAAGGACAGAGAGCAAGAGGGAGAGAGAGACAGAAAGAATCAATCTTTATTGAGTTTTTCACATGGCTTTCTTCACTCTGACACCTAGCTGTGTACATGGATGCTGGGGTTCGAACCCGCGCACTTGCGCATGCCGGGCAAGTGCCATAACCACTGAGCCACTGCTCCAGTCCCAACCCTGGAACTCTAGACCTCTAAGGCACTGGCTCTGGAAGAACCCCTTAGAAGCCATCCAGTGGTCCTCCATTCTGCAGCTGAGGAATCCAAGCTCATCAGTCCGGCTGCATTAGAACTTTCATGGTTACTGATAATGGAAAACCCAAGAGATTGCTATTTTATAGGTCAAAATTTGCCAATACCAGCAATTTCATATTTTAACCAAATAGTGCCAATTTGTTCCTTTGCATCTACAATGGGCAGAGCATGTCTGCCTTCAGGCACAGCTGGATCCAGGTGTTCCAAGGCAGGGGTTGGGAATCCTCTCAACATGGTAGTTGCTTTTCCTTGTAGCTCTCACTGTATTGTAGGAGGACGGCTGGCAACAGGAGATTCTGGTGGCCTGGATTTCCTATCAGGAAGACAAGCCAGTGGAAAGTGGCCATTGACTCTCCCTGAATCAATTATAGTGTGGCCTTGGGGATGGAACATTCCAATTGGCCACATGCCTGCCCCCCTCCTCCCCTGGGTGTGAAGCAGGCAGGGGTCAGCTAGATGGCCCGAGAGGGGAAGAATTATTCTTCCAAGGAAAACCAGCGTGCCATGGCAGAGGGGGAATGGATCCTCAACAGTCCCAAGAGCAGACGCTGCTGGGTAGGCGGGAAGGCAGGGCCAAGGAGATTGACCCTTCCCTCCATCCCCCTCCCCAGAGGTCATGGTGGGTATGGGCTACACACGGGAAGAAATCAAAGAGGCCTTGACCAGCCAGAAGTACAACGAAGTGACCGCCACCTACCTCCTGCTGGGCAGGAAGACTGAGGTCAGAGGACGCGAGGGGCGCGATGCCTGGCGGAGGGATCCGAGGGGCAGAGGGGCCGGGGGCTAAGACTTGTCTGTCATACTCTTGCAGGAGGGTGGGGACCGGGGCGCCCCAGGGCTGGCCCTGGCACGGGTGCGGGCGCCCAGCGACACCACCAATGGGACCAGCTCCAGCAAAGGCACCGGCCACAGCAAAGGGCAGCGCAGCTCCTCCTCCACCTACCACCGCCAGCGCCGGCACAGCGACTTCTGTGGGTGGCCCCGCCCCCTCTCACAAGCCCGCCCCCAGCGCTGGGCTCTGGGGTTGGCCAGCCAGGAAGGCCCCGCCCCGTCGCACAAGGGGGGCAGAGGGGGGCGATGCAGGGCTCTGGGGTTGGACCCAGGAACCCTCTGGAGCTGAGTGTGGCGGGAGTTGGGAACTCAGGCAGGGTTAGATCCGGGAAAGCAACCAGAGGCGGAGCAGCTGTTCTGTGTCTTACTTCTCTGATTTTCTGGTTTTTCCTTTGTCTCTTGCCTACCTTTTCTTGATATTTCAGTTCACAGATGTGTGCTTTTTCTTTTTCTGTACTGGGGATTGAACCCAGGGCCTTGTGAATGCTAGGCAAGCACTTTCCACTGAACTGCATCCCAGCCCCTCACCCACCTTTTTTCCAGAGAGAAAGAATTAATTTTTTTAGTTTTTCATGTGACTTTCATTGCCCCCACACTTCCTTATGTACATGATGCTGGGGTTCGAACCCGCATCCTCATGCATGCTAGGCAAGTACCATAACTCTGAGCCACTGCTCCAGCCCCATCCCATCCCTTTTAATTTTTTATTTTGAGAAAGGTTCTCACTAAGTTGCTTAGGGCCTTGATAAGTTTGCAAGTTGCTGAGGCCACCAATTTGAGAATTGGTGATCCTTCTGCCTCAGCCTCCCAGGGAGCTGTTATTACAGCCATGCGGCACTTTGAGATTAACATGCGCTGGCTCAGAGATTAACATGTGTTTCACAGACGAACCCAAATGGTCCTAGAGTGTCTTTGGTCTGTTTATCTGGAATAGAGCACTGATATCAGAGTCAGTTGGAATTAATTCACTGCACTGGGGACAGGACTCTGTGCTTACAGCCTGCCCTCTCATCTCTCCTCCACACTGAAGTGGGGGAGGCCATTCCTAGTGTAAGGTGCCTGGGAAGATTCCAGATCGTACCTTACATTCTGCAACTGATGGATATGTCATCTGCTGCAGAAAATAGATAGATCTCACTGCTGTCAAAAATCATGCATAGAAACGAGGCTTGGTGGCACATGCCTGTAATCCCAGCTACTTGGAAGGCTGAAGCAGGAAAATCACAAGTTCAGAGCCAGCCTGTGGCTGCAACTTGGTGAGACCCTGTTCTCAAAATGAAAAATAAGGGGCTGGGGATTTAGCTCAATGGTAGAACACCTCTGGCTTCAACACCCAGTACTGCCAAAGAAAGAAACTCCAAGAGGTCTGTTGCCCCCATCCTCCTAACGTGTTCATTCTCTCCACCACTTTTAAAAAAGAGAGAAAGAGAAATTCAATATTGTTTTATTTTTCTTCTCATCTGGCCTCTGTCTCTCCAACACTTAGTTGTGTAGGGTGCTGGGGTTGAACCCGGTCCTTGTGCGTGCAGGCAAGTGCTCCAGCCGCTGAGCCTCCACTCCAGCCTCTCTTCCCTGTGTTTTTTTTTTTAAACAGTTTTATTGAGATAAAATTCACATGCCATACAGTTCACCCATTGTAGGTGCTCAGCCCAGTGGCCTTAGGAGTCGGGAACCCAGGCCACACTCATGGTTAGGGCACTGTGGTCCCCAGCCAGGAATTCCTCAGTGCTTATGCTCGGTTCCTGCCCGGCCCTGGGCAGCTGCTAATCTGCATGTGTCTCGGGATTTGTCTGTTGTGGGCATTTCACTTAAATGCTTCCATACTTTGTGGCATTTTATGACCGCTTGATTTTCTTGGCCATCCTCCTGTGGAGGGTACTTAAGCTGCTTTCAGTGCACGTTTAAAAAAAAAAAAAAAAAGCAAGGGTTTTGGGGACGTGGCTCAGTGAGAGCATTTGCTTAGCCTGGGCAAGGCCCAGGGTTCCATCCCCTGCACCAGGGAGAAAATAGTGCGAAAACCCATGTGTTCGTGAGGTCACTCGGCTTCTGCATCAGTAAGGTCAGCAGATGCCATCGAACGACCCCGCAGAGCCTGCGGTCTGCGTGAGGAAGTCTAAGGCTGCAGGCATCGCCCAGGGTCGGTTCTGAGCTTCCCGGGTGATGCTGGCTCTAACCGAGCCCCTCCTGCACCAGGTGGCCCGTCCCCGGCACCCCTGCACCCCAAGCGCAGCCCCACCAGCACCGGGGAGGCGGAGCTGAAGGAGGAGCGGCTGCCGGGCCGGAAAGCCAGCTGCAGCGCCGCGGGCAGTGGAAGCCGAGGGCTGCCCCCCTCCAGCCCGATGGTCAGCAGCGCCCACAACCCCAACAAGGCCGAGATCCCGGAGCGGCGGAGGGACAGCACGAGCACGCCTGTGAGTGGCACGAGGGGCGGGGCCGACGTGGCAGTGTCCAGACCCAGCCACCCTACAGTTCCCTGGAGCGTGGCCTGAGATTAGTGATGCCATCTGTCATGTGTTTGACAAGCGCGTGGCCTGTGCTCTCTGCTGGGGCTTGTCCCTGATGCGAGTGTGCAAATTAGCACACAGCCTTGGAAACAGAGGAACATGTGTAGGTACTTCCGCCCAGATTTGATGCAGGGAGTGAGGTGCTCTCGGAATCCTAGGAAGGGCTGGAGCAGACAGTGGGCTGGACCCACCAGCACTGCCTCAGAGTGGCCGACCAGCCCTGGTGCTCCAGGCCATGGTCATGGCCTTCATGCGAGGCCACAGTCCAGAAGAGGCTGTTGGCACCCAGAGGGCTGCAGATGGCACCTGGGCCCTGTTGAGGCAAAGACCTTCGTCTCAGGACCTTGAGGTAGAAGGGGGCAGCCATCCTGACACTTCTTGGCGCTCACATCCCTTTGCTGTGGGGACATATTTGTGCACAGGCTACAGGGGACACCGAGGAGGCTGAGTCCTCCTGGCAGGGGTGGCACATTGTGAACTGAGGTTGAGTTGGGGTGCACTGTTCCGATTAGGGGCAGCCAGGGCACAGGCTTGCAGGGGACTTGGGTAGCACACCCATGAGAGGCTTGGTGTAGCTGCATGCACCGCATGAGGTCGGGCATCACTGGGGCAGAAGAGGGGACAAGGGTGCCCCTAGAGACCATAGCTGACCATGCTCCTGTAAGCCTTGGTGATCTCCCTGAGTCATTCACAGGTCTCTGGGGACATCAGCCCTCCCCTGCTCACCCTCCGTTCCCACACAGGGCCTGACCCCAGGGTCTTGAGAGAGGGGACAACGAGGGGTAAGGCGTCTCTTCACCTGCTCTCTCCCTTCCTGTGTCTCCCACAGAACAGCCTCCCCCCCAGCATGATGACCCGCAGGAACACCTATGTTTGCACAGAACGCCCAGGGGCTGAGCGCCCATCCCTGTTGCCAAACGGCAAAGAAAACAGGTATGGGGGCAGCTGGGGGGCCTTGGCAGGGGAGCAGGGCCTGCGATCTGAGACGATGATGGTATGGGGGGCAGCTGGAGGGCCTTGGTGGGGAGCAGGGCCCCTGCGATCTGAGACGATGGAGAGTAGGATCCGCCCTTCCCTGGGTGGGGTGTGCCTGGTGCCCCTGTAAATGCCCCCACTTAATCAGCCAGGCACCAGCCTCAGGAAAGCAGTCTGCCCTCTTCTCCGCCCACGAGCCTCGGAACCCAGCCGGAATTTTTGAATGATCCATTTTTAGAACTTGAGAGAAGCCCCAGATTGTCACAGCTTCCACATCATCTGGCTGGCTGGGTCCTGGTTGGGTGGCTCAAGTCTGCGAGGTGTCTCAGCTGGCGAGTGAGGGGATCAATCCAAGGGGGCTTGGCATAGGAAGGGGATGAACTGGTGGCCTATGTCAGGGCAACCTCGGGATAGCCACAGACCCACCCAGCAGGGCCCTGGGCACATTACTGGCTGACAGCCGAGGCCCACTCCGCAGCACCTGATAAACGCAGGCGGGTGTTACACTCTGCTGGGGCGGGTGGCACAGTGGGCGACAGTCATGACTCTGGGACTACTCAGTTCCGCTCAGGCCTGCCTCCGCGCTCTGCTAGTATGAGAACTTTGGGCAGATCCAGAGCCTGTCTTCTCCTTGGTAAAACGGGGCTGATGCTAACCACCTCCCATCCGTGACAGCTGCGGTGGCAAGCGGTGCGTGCTGATCCTGGCACAGGGCCCTCTCCACTAGGCCCTGACTGAGCTTTTTTGATAGTTACTAAGCAAAGGTAATAATAGTTAAAAAAAAAAAAAAAAAAGTAGTAATAGTTACCACTCCTCAAGCAGCAGCCCCGGGCCAGGCACCTAGACTGACTTAATGCTTCTAAGGACAATCTGAGGTAGATGAGAGCATTTCCATTTTAAAACTCAGGATATGAGGCACAGAAAGGTTAAGTAACTTGTCCAAGGCCACACAGCTGGTGAGTCAAGGAGCAAGGATTGAAGACTCTAGAATCTGTCTCTGTGAGCGCAGTAGCACTATGGGTGGTGAGCTCATAGCCTGAGCTGCTGGAACAGAGAGCCCCCAAGGTATGGTGGCTCGAATAAGATGGGCTCTTAGGGCTGGGAGCACTTGCTTGACACACAGAAGGTGCTGAGTTCTATCTTGGCACTGCCGTGGGGAGGGGGGTTACCAACAGGATTCTGCAGGGAGCCTGGGTTCATTCTGCCAGTCTCCACGGGAGACTGCAGCTCTGGTCTGAGGCAGTTCTACCAACTGCCACTGTTCCCCAACCAGCAAGAAGTGGGGCAAAACCAGTCGGTAAGCGGCACCCTTTTGAAAGGCATGGCCTAGAAACGGGAGAAAGCACTTCTGCTTGTCCCCTATTGGCCAGAGTGTGGTCACGTGACCGCCACCCTCAGCCGGGAAGGAGGCTGGGAGGTGTAGTCTCTGGCTAGGAGGCCACAGCAGGCCTCATTGGAAGTCAAAACGAGGAGGATGGATTGTGGGGGAGAGTTAGTGGCTCTGCCCCGTCCGGATTTCCTCTCGGATCTAGGCTGGTCCCTGGGAAGGTAGAAATTGGAAGTCTCCCTGCTGTCGGGATTGGGAGATCAGGAGGACTGGGGGAGGGCTGGGACAGTGGAAACCCCACTCCCCTCATAACATCTTGAAAGAAAAAGGGGGCCCTTATTTCCACATTGTCATGATTGGAACGGGTTGCAGGGACGCACATGCAGAGTCCCAGCCTGCAGAAGCAGACATGGCAGAATCCCTTGAGCCCAGGAGTACAAAGGCAGCATGGCCACACCCCCATCTGAAAAAAGAAAAGTCCTGATGCATGGGGGTCCTTGGTATTCGCCTGCCCGCACCCGCGTGGGTGATGGGCGTTCAGAGAGCAGCCTTTGCCGAGCCCGTTTGGTTCCTGAAGAGTGGATGCAGGCAGCCAGGAAATGATCGAGAAGCTGTGCGGGAAGTCTTCAGTTGCTGAGTCTGGAGAGAGGAGAGTTGGGATACGGGACGGACGCGAGGAGGTCGAGTGGGAAGAAGAGGTTACTCAGAAGGAGGGGGAGCCGGTGAAATAACGCGCACACCCATTCCAGCAGCCCTGTGTTTAAGCTCCGGGCTGGTTGGGTTTGGGGGCTCAGGACAGGACAGTGACAAATCAGAAGGATGGGGCCCAGGCTTGCCTCAGGGCCCTGCACTGACCTGTCCTTCTCTCCACAGCTCGGGCACCCCACGGGTGCCTCCCGCCTCCCCCTCCAGTCACAGCCTGGCTCCCCCTTCAGGGGAGCGGAGCCGCCTAGCTCGAGGCTCCACCATTCGCAGCACCTTCCACGGTGGCCAGGTCCGGGACCGGCGGGCAGGGGGCGGGGGCGGCGGGGGCGTGCAGAACGGGCCTCCCGCCTCGCCCACACTGGCACATGAGGCCGCACCCCTGCCCACCGGGCGCCCGCGCCCCGCCACCAACCTCTTCACCAAGCTGACCTCCAAGCTGACCCGTCGGTGAGCAGTGCTGCCCGCCAGGCGAGGGTGGGACCGGGCTGACCTGTCTACTACTCTGCTCTGCCTCCTGCGCCCTGACCTCTCCTCCTCCTGTTCCTTTTCTTCCTCCTCCTCCCCTCCCCCCTTCCCTGGCCCCTGTCACCTCCTCATGCTACAGGGTCACCCTCGATCCCTCTAAAAGGCAGAATTCTAACCGCTGCGTCTCGGGCGCCTCTCTGCCCCAGGGATCCAAGATCAGTAAGTCCTGTCCGCCTCTACTGCTCTCCCGGCCGCTTCCTCCCTGTGTGTATGTCTGACTGTGTGTACGGGCTTCAGGGAGGGGCGGATACATGAGTGGGGTACAGGGTCTGTGGGGCCTGGGTGCTTGTTTACTCCTTTAATAAAACAACAGTGACCAGAAACATGGCCTCCGAAGCCAGTCTCTGGAGATCTAGATAGATGTCAGATCTGCTGAGTGACCTTGAGCAAGTCACTCGACCTCTCTGGGCCTGGTTTTCCTCTTCTGCACAGTGGTAGTAACAGTGAGGGCCCCTTCCTCCAAGGATGGTTGTGAGGCTGAGAAAGTGCTTTATGAATGCATGACTTAGAAATGATTTGTTCACTCCTTTCATCATTACTACTGTCATTCATTGGGCACCTGCTTGCTGTGTGCCTGGCACCATTGCGGGCCCTGGAGTAGAAAATAAATGAAATGTGAAAATCTCCTGCCCTGGCAGAGCTGGCATTCTTGTAGCCACCCAGACAGTAAATTAATGTCACATATGTAGAACACTGAGACTTGATAAGCACTAAGAAGGAAAATGGAGCAGGGCTGGGGGTCCAGGGTGTGGGAAGGGAGCGGGCAGGCCTCACTAAGGAGGTGTCTGCCATTTGAACAAAGGCAGATGCGTGTGTGTCTCTCTCTGCTGCCCCTTCTACGTATAGGTGTGCCTACCCCACCCCTCTCTTGACTTCTACATTCTTCAGTGTCTTTTCTACCACCTGCGCTAACCCTTTCAGAATGAGCCTCCTTCTGGTGATGAAGGAGTCCTGACCCGTCCTCCCCAGCCCAGCTCCAGCCAGCAGGGAGGGACTGGGCTGAGGCAGGGGGTGCCCACATCCGCGAGGCAGTGGGTTGGGGGAGGAGGGCTCCCTACGTCCAGCTTAGACACCCTACCCGCCTCCCTTCTCCTAGGGTCCCAGACGAACCTGAGAGAATCGGGGGACCTGAGGTCACAAGGTGAGTGCACGTGCCTGCTGCTGACCCCCTCACATCCCCCTCCCTCACCCCAGGCTCTTAGATGGGACCCCAGTCTCATTTTCCAAGCCCAGCTTTCTGAAATGACCCATAACCCCCTCGGCCAGCTGCCCTTGATTCCTGAATTTGCACCGCACCCCTGAGCACCCGCACTTCAGCCTCGTCCTGTCTGCAGCCCAGCTGCTGCCCTCTCAGCCCTGCGCCCCTGCTCCACCGATGGCGGCTTGGCTGCCCGCAGGTCCGAGCCCGCGTGGCCCAAGGTGTCTGTACAGGCCCAGGCACAACCGCGATCAGTCTAAAACAATGGGTGTGGCTATGTTCCAATAAAACTTTATTTACAGAAGCAGGCAGTGCTGTAGTTGGCCAAGCCCTGCTCTATTTAGCTTCACCCCTCCGGATTTAGAGACCCCAGTGGAAACTGGAGCCTTCCAGTAGTTCCGAGTCCCGGAATGGCTCTCATTGGCTGGCTCTCATTGGTCACATGCCCTCCTCTAAACCAATGCCTGTGGTTAGAGGGGTGGAGTACTCTGATTGGTCAGCCTTGATCATGTGCTCGTTCTTGGTCCAATCATAGTGGCCAAGGCGGGGACGTTCTGATTGGCCGGAACCCAGTCATGTGCTCACCTAGGTCCGCCCCGAGGAAACCTGGCCAACTAAATCCCGGGAATGCTTTCAAGAGCCGCAGTTGGCACTTCAGGCGGGACATTTGCTTGTTGTAAAGAGCCTTCTTGCACATCGTTGGACATTTACTATCCCTAATCTGCCATTGCCCCCAACTTAATAAACTCTGATGGTGCTCCCATCTTGGGACATAGTGACAATCAAAAAGCTGCCAGAAATTCCAAACACCCCTTTGTGCAGAAGGTGCCACTTCTAGGTGAGTCCCTGGTCTAGAGTGACGAGAGCTGGTCTCCAGGGAGACGGGGTCGTTATTGCCAGAGGATGTATTCGTTAGGAAACGAGCACACCTGCTCCAACAAGACCCAAAAATACTGAAAATATTTCACCCAAGCCATGTGGCAGGGCCATTCTGTCCCTTGTGGCCCTTCAGGTGTCTAGTTTCTTCCACCGCATCCCGTCACCTGTGCAGTCGAGGCTGTCCAGCGCTGCTGCTGGCTCGCTGGCGATCAGGCAAGGGCCCCGGCATGCGGACTCCTGTGAAGGACGCGAGGTGGAGTGGCCTTCCACACTCCTGCCCTTGTCCCAGAGGTTGAGCCAGACCATGCCCAGCTGCAGGGGAGTCTGGGAAGTGTGATCTCCAGCCAGGCAGCTATGTGTCCAGCTGAAATTGTCACTGCATGGGCAAGGGAGGAAGCTGAGCATCTGTCCCAACGTGGGAAGAGTTGTCACCTTGATTCTGCGCCCACCTTCCCCTTCTCCCCCGTCACTAACGTCTATGTCTTCCCACCTCAGTTGCCATCTACCTTGGGATCAAACGGAAACCGCCCCCCGGCTGCTCCGATTCCCCTGGAGTGTGAAGCTGACCAGCTCGCGCCCTCCCGAGGCCCTGATGGCAGCTCTGCGCCAGGCCACAGCGGCCGCCCGCTGCCGCTGCCGCCAGCCACAGCCGTTCCTGCTGGCCTGTCTGCACGGGGGTGCGGGCGGGCCCGAGCCCCTGTCCCACTTCGAAGTGGAGGTCTGCCAGCTGCCCCGGCCGGGCCTGCGGGGTGTTCTCTTCCGCCGTGTGGCAGGCACTGCCCTGGCCTTCCGCACCCTCGTCACCCGCATCTCCAACGACCTCGAGCTCTGAGCCACCACAGCCCGGGTCCCTTCTTCCTCTCTCTTGTTCCCTTCACTTCTACAGGAGGCAAAGGGAACAGGGAAGAGATTCTTTTGTCATCACCTCGGTTTCCATGGATTTGGTTGGGGGACAGAAATTGTCCCCTCTGCTGTTCTCCGGGGCTGCTTGGCACGGGAGAAGGATGAGGGGCTTAGGGGGAGCTGGCACCCTCCTGGAGCCTCCAGCCAGTCCTGTCCGCCATACCCTGCCATGAGGCACCTGAGGAGACTTTGGGGGCAGGGCAGGGGCTGGAAGGGAAACTGAGGAAAACTCTTCCATTCCTCCCAACAGCTCAAGAATTAGTCCTTGGATAGGGGCAGGGAGAGCTGCTGAGCCTAAAGACTGGAGAACTGGGGGTGGGGGCACTGGGAATGGGGTCAGAGAGGCAGATTCCTTCCCCTTTCCACCCCTCATGCTCAAACCCCAATTCCTGCCCCAGGCTGGCGCGGGGCACTTTGTACAAATCCTTGTAAATACCCCACCCCCTCCCTCTGCAGAGGTCTCTCGAGCTGC
>PVKS010037615.1:0-18516 GCA_004027875.1 Aplodontia rufa
ATAATTAATAGCAAAAAACATGGCACAAAACACACATATATGTGGAGATTGAATAACACCCTATTAAATCAAGAATGGATCCAAGAAGACATGAGAACAGTATTTAAGGAATTCTTGGAAAAGAATGAGAATGAAGACACAACATATCAAAACCTCTGGGACAGTATGAAAGCATTATTAAGGGGAAAATTTATTGCACTGAGTGTCCACATTAAGAATCAGGAGAGACCCCTAACAAATAAGCTTATGCTCCAAGTCAAATCTCTACAAAAGGAATAATAGTCTAATCCCAAAGCCAGCAGAAAACAGGAAATAATTTAAGATCAAAGCTGAAAACAATGAAATTGAGAACAAAAAAAAAACAATAATAAGAATTGACAAAACAAAGAGCTGATCCTTTGAAAAAATAAATCATATTGGCAGACAACTAGCTAATCTAACTAAAAGAAGGGGACTCAAAGCAAACCAACAAATTCACCAACGAAAAGGGGTGATCACCACTGACGCCATTGAAATCAAACAGATTATTAGAACTTATTTTGAAAAACTATCCTTCTCTAAATCACATAATCTGGATGACATGGATAAATTTCTAGACACATAAAAACATCCCCAAATTGACACAGGATGGCATTGAAAGCCTAAACAGCCCAATAACAGGCATGAAAATCCACACAGCAATTATAAATCTTTCAAAGAAGAAAGTCTAGGACCTGATAGATTCTCCGTGGAGTTTTACCACACCTTTGAAAAAGGATTAACACCTCTCCTTATTAAGTTATTCCAAGAAATTGAAAAATAGGGAACTCTCCCAAACACTTTTTATGAAGCAACAATAACTCTTATACCAAATTCCAACAAAGACACATTGAAAAAAGAAACCTACAGACCAATATCCCTCATGAATATTGATGCAAAAATCCTTAATAAGGTTCTTGCAAGCTGCATTCAAAAACACATCAAGAAAATAATTCATCATAATCAAGTGGGCTTCATTCCCAGTATGCAAGGCTGGTTCAACATATTCAAATCAATAAATATGATTCATCACTCAAACAGAATTAAGGACAAGTACCATATGATCATCTCAGTAGATGCAGTAAAGGCCTTTGATAAAATCCAGCACTCATTTATGCTCAAAACTCTAGAGAAGAGAGGGATCAAAGGATATTATCTTAACTTTATGAAGTTCACATATGCCAAACCCTCAGGTAGTATGACACTAAATGGAGAAAAGTTGAAAGCATTCCCACTAAACTCAGGAACAAGACAAAGCTGCCCACTCTGACCACTTTTATTCAATATAGTCCTTGAGACCCTAGCTGTAGTAATCAAGCAAAAGAAGGAAATCAAAGGGTAAGAGCAGGAAGGGAAGAAAACAAATTGTCCCTTTTTGCTGATAATATGAACCTACATCAGGAAGATCAAAAAAAAAAAAACAAAACAAAACAAAACAAAAAGAAAACTCCACCAGAAAACTTCTAGAGCTAATAAACAGATGTGGCAAAGTAGCAGGCTACAAGATCAACACCCATAAATCAACAGCTTTCCTATATGCCAACAGTAATAAGGAAGAAGAAGAAATTAGGAAATTGGTCCCATTCACAATATCCTCTAAAAGAATAAAATACTTGGGAATTAGTCTAACAAATGAAGTAAAAGACCTCTACAAGGAAAATTATCAAACACTAAAAACAGAAATTGCAGAAGACCTGAGAAGATGGAAAGATGTGCCATGCTCTTGGGTAAGCAGAATTAATATAATTAAAATGGTCATTTTGCCAAAAGCACTGTACAGATTCAATGCAATCCCCATCAAGATTCCAATGTCATTCTTTGAGGTATAGAAAAGCATTTCTCAAATTCATATGGAACAACAGGAAACCCAGAATAGCCAAAACATTACTAAGCAAGAAAGATAAAACAGGTGGTTTTGCAATACCAGATCTAAAATTATACTATAGACCTGTAGTAGTGAAAACAGCATGGTACTGGTATCAAAATATGAAGACCAATGGAACAGGATAGAAGACTCTGAGACAAATCCACAAATCTTTAAATATCTGATCTTTGACAAAGGGGGTCAAAATGTAACATGGGAGAGAGACAGCCTATTCAACAAATGGTGCTGGACAAATTGGACAGCCTCTTACAGAAAATTGAAATTAGATCCTTCGCTCTCACCTTGCACAAAAATCAATTGAAATGGATCAAGGAATTAGGAATTAAACCAGCTACCATACAACTGCTAGAAGAAAAATTAGGACCAACACTCCAGCATATGGGAGTTCATAATGACTTCCTCAACAAGACTCCTAAAGTGAAAGAATTACAGTCAAAAATCAATGAGTGGGATGCCATTAAGATAAAAAGTTTCTGCACAGCCAAGAAAATAGTCAAAACAGTCAGGAGATCACATACAGAATGGGAGAGAATCATGGCCTGTGATCCCTCTCACAGGGGACTAATATCCAAAATTTACAAAGTACTCGAAAAACTCAATAACAAAAATACAACTAATCCAATCAAATGATTGGCAAGAGAGCTAAAGAGAAACTTCTCAACAGAGGACATTGAGCAAGCCAATGTATACATGAGAAAGTGTTCTAAATCACTGGCAATCAGAGAAATGCAAATCAAAACTATCTTAAGATATCACCTCACTCCATCCAGACTGGCAAAGATGAAGAATATAAACAACAAGTGCTAGAGGTGTTGTGGGGAGATAGGAACACTAGCACATTGTTGGTGGAATTGCAGACTGGTCCAGTCACTCTGGAAAGCAGTGTGGAGACTCCTCAAAAATTTAGGGTTGGATCCACCATATGACCCAGCTATCCCTCTTATGAGGATTTTCCCAGGGTTACAATTGGCACATTACAGCAACACAGCAAAATCTATGTTCATAGAAGCTCAATTTACAATAGCTAAATTATGGAACCAACCCAGATGCCCCTCACTGAATGAATGGATCCAAAAGCTCTGGTATATATACACAATGGAGTTCTGCTTAATTATTAGAAACAATGATATTGCATCCATTGAATGTAAATGGGTGGCAATGGAAGAAATCATGCTGAGTGAAGTTAGCCAAACCCAGAGAGTCAAGGGCAAAATGGTTTCCCTCATTTGTGGAGGCTGGACCTAAACCCAGGCTTGGGAGTAAGGTAGGCAAACTCATGTATGAGATCCATAGAACAAAAATGCAAAATGTTAATATTTATGAGGTACAGTTGCAAGATATTTCATAAGATATTTGAACAAGCTATGTTGCATACCTGTACAAAATGTAAATGCTTAATCCTATTGTCAAATATTTTGAAGAATAACAAGGGATGATAGGAAGGCAGAAGGGGAAATGATGGAACTGAGAAAGCAAGGTACATTCCAAGCCATTATTAGTGTCACTATATATAATATAGTCACCGTATATAATATACCTACAATTTCTTTGTAGGTGTAAGAATTATGTCATTGTATTTGGTTTTTTTAGGAATAATATAGGACCCAGAAGGAAGGCAAGGGATTAGGGGATGGGAGGAGGGAGGTAGAGGGTTTGCATTGGAGGGGATATTGAACAAATTGTGTTGCTGATTTGTATGCATCTAGGAATATGTGACAATCCCGTCATTATGTAAAACTATAATAAAAAATAAATGTAAAAAAAGATGAAAAAGTTTTGGATATGGGTAGAGAACAATATGAGTCCACACCAATGTGAATCTTCTTCAGGCCATTGAACTACATACTTAAAAATGGTTAAAATGATAAATTTTATGTTTTATGCATTTTATCACAAAAAAGTTCAGAAAAACGTATTTGCAATAAATTCAAGCACATTTTCTTACTTTCAGAAATCACCTAATAGAAATTGACTCAATAAGCTAGAGACTCTCCCTCCTGGAGATGGCCAATCATGACATTACAGTGCTACCTTATGTGTTAGAATGGCTTAAGAACAGAGGAAGTCCCAAAAAACCCATAAATATTTGAGAAAATGCTCTATATCACTAATAATCAGAGAAATACATATCAAAACTTCACTGAAATTCCACCTCACTCCTGTCAGAGTGGCAAAAACGAAGAATACGAACAATGACAGATGCAGAAGGCGTTATGAGAAGAGAGGAGCACTATCACACTGTTGCTGGGACTGCAAGCTTGTACAGTCACTCTGGAAAGCCGTGTGGAGACTCCTCAAAAAACTTTGGCTGGAACCACCTTATGACCCAGCTATCCCACTCCTCAGTGTTTTCCCAAAAGACCTAGAATTGGGATACTACAGTAAAAAAGCTTCATCAGTATTTATAGCAGCTCAATTTACTATAGCTAAACTATGGAACCAACCCAGATGCCCCTCACTGTACAAGTGGATTCAAAAACTGTGGTACACATATACAATGGAATTCTACTCTGCTATTAGAGAGAACAATAACATGGCATTTGCAGCCAAATAGATGGAAATGGAAAAAAATTATACTGAGTGAAATATCCCAAACTCAGAGACTCAAGGGGTGAATGTTTTCTCTGATATATGTGAAAGCTAGAATACAATCAGAAACAAACTGAAAGTTGGCTAAGCGAATAATAGCCTCAACATAGGTAAATGTACATGAGCAGGGGGAACCTTGCCTATGATCCTGGGGGACAAAGGGAAAGGGGCAGGGAGTAGGGGTGGGATTAGGAGAGATATCAAAGCAATTGGTGGGAGAGAGTAGGGGTGTTATCAACCCAGGGGGGAACCTTCAACTTCCATGAGAATCCCAACTAACATAGGGTTAAAATAGAGGATACATGGGATCAGGGGGGACTCAAAGTGAGGAGATCATGAACTGGCATCAGCCTTGGCTTGCCCTGTCAATATCCATGTGCTCATGAATGTGTGGCAATGATTCCCTTCTATATGTAAGTCTATGTTTAATGAATTAAATAAATAAAACACAACCCAGGTTTTTAATAAAAAGAAAATGGATTGAAACCACACATGATCCATCTAGACCTGATCTCAAAGACCCGTTCTTCCCCTGCTCCCTCCCTAATCTCTATATTCAGTCTCCTTCCAACCTCCATTCAAAATCTTTTCCTCCATCCCATGGTGTTTACCACTCCCTCATATCTTTGCCCCACTCTTGGCTTCTCTGGTAGCTCCATTCCTTTTACTCACATCAGATCCCCAACCCCAAATCAAAACTAGTTCAGAGAAAGTGGAGAGCACGAGGACCCAGATAAGAAAGATTTCTTCTATTTTTGTTTGCAATTCAACCTTTGTCCATATATTTTATTCCATATATTCACAATATAAAGGTGAATATTTGGGTCGGGAGTTTTCACTGGAACTAAGGGTGCAAACCCTATAAGCATGTCAACCCTATAAGCATGCCATCTCTCATTCCCATCTGTCTCTTAAGTATATACTTCATTCCACTGACTTTCTGTCACGTGGTTTTTTCTACCTCTCCTACTTGGTAGGGTAGTAAAAAAGGTATAGTTCACCCTCCGGTGAATCTGTTGCCAAATCTCAATTCCAGATTCTCAAGATACTGACCCAGTTGGCCCAAGGATCCTTCCGTAAACCAATGATGTGTGGCTGGGTGGGCAGCCCTCCATGGTGTTAAAACAGGTGCCTAGATCCCAATGTTGTAGCCATGTGGTAGGAGTAATGGGTATTATGGAATATGTGGAAAAAGGATATGTTCTTCAGAGAATTGGTGGTAAAATAAACCAAATTCTACACAACAACTTGTAATAGGTTTCCTTACTTCACATTTCCAAATCATTAATATCTTTATTCTATGGCTCCTAAAAAAAAAAAAAAAAGCCTAGGAATTGGGATGTTCCCATACATCACTATAATGGTGCTCTATTGGTGTTCCCTTGGTGGTCCTAGGAGAGAATTCTAACTCTGTGGCCCTCTCTTTCAGTGCACAGCTTCCTGTGGAGGTGGCTTTCAGAAGAGGACTGTTCATTGTGTCCCATCAGAAAACAATACAGCTGAAGACCAAGACAGATGCCTGTGTGATCATGAACCCAGACCTCCAGAATTCCAAAAATGCAACCAGCAAGCCTGCAGGAAGAGTGCTGGTGAGTGAATGGGTTTCCTAGGGTTGGGGCAGTGGGGAGAACTTTGCATAAGTAAGTGATTCTGAATATTTCTGCTTATGTATAGTTTTATGTCTCGTTTGCTGAACAGAAAATTTTAATGCTGAAGAGGGTAGCCAGCAACTCTTGAGTGTAAGGTCTCTGATTTGGTGAGGTTTGACTATAAATCCTTGAGGAATTTTCTCATCCATTTTCCTACCTCAGATCTTGTTTATACAATGTCATCCCAAACAGATGGGAATAACTTCTGTTTTTTCAAAAATGACTGAGAAATGTTCCAGCCTCTCTCAGGAATCCAGTCAAGTACAGAGTGGTCTCTATAAATCTAGTTGTACTGGCTTAGGTCAAGTTCCGCAGAACAGAATGATTCTCTGGTGAATGGATGTGTGCAAGAGATTCATTAAGGAAGTGCCCCCAGGGAAGGCGCACAGCCAGGACACCTGAAGTCCTAAGCTTCAGCCT
Organism: Aplodontia rufa; assembly: GCA_004027875.1. Taxonomy (NCBI): domain Eukaryota; kingdom Metazoa; phylum Chordata; class Mammalia; order Rodentia; family Aplodontiidae; genus Aplodontia; species Aplodontia rufa. Next base: position 6,562 of record PVKS010037615.1, read on the forward strand.
GGTCTTCAAGAGAGCTCCAGAGTGTAATTTATACCTAAGAAGTGTCTTCTCCTCAGCCATCAAGCTGGATTTTCACATTTCCATACTACTCTTCCTCTGTCAGCCAAGGACAACCCCAAGGGAAGTGCATTTGAAGGCATTTAAGACTTGCTAGTAGAGCTCCTGTAGGCTTCCAGCTGTTCTCCCAAAACACTAGGCTACTTGGGTATTAGAGACTAAAGAGGAAGGTATCTGGGAGTTGGGTATAGGGAGTGGGTAGCACATGAAAAAGGACAAAAGAAATCTAAAGAGGGATTGCTGAGGAGGAAGAAAAGGCATTGTCTGGTACATTTGCGTTTCATTTTCAAAACTATCCCAGTTAGGGCTGTGGCTCAGTGATAGAGTACTTGACTAATATGCACAAGGTTCCCAGCACTGCCAAAAAAAATGCCTCCCGATTTGTGACATATTATGTGCTCGCCTTAGTTACTTGATGGGAGCCTGGAGATATTAAGTGGAGTGTTTAGGATACACAGTGGGATGATATCAGGACCAGAATGCCAAGCTGAATCTTCTGTTCACTCTTCACATAGCATATTTCCTCCAGCTTTGGAAAAAGACAACAATAGGTTTCCTTCCCATAGCAACCACTTTCTTTGTGACTTGTCAAATTGTTTAACACTCTGAGTCTCAGTTTCCTTTTGAAAAGCCTTACAGAGTTGCTGCAAACATTTTAATGATTGATATGTATGAAGTGCACTTAAAAAGACAAATTCTTCATCATGAAACAGCTCAATTTCCTCTCTTGGTCAAGTTACTTCATCTCAATAGACTGCAGTTTCCTTATCCATAAATGAGTGGGATCAACCATGAACTCAGATATCCATTCCATTGATACCATTGGCTCCATTGATCTGCAAGTTTCTAAATTAAATTAAGCACTTGCAAAGAAAGTTCTCAGGCAGGGAGAAAAGATGTTTTTGGTATTTACTTACATTAGTCATGAAGTGAAGAACTGTTCATGTAGTCCAAGAATTGTGTTTAGAGAATCAGGATAAATTTACCACTAATTAAAGAACTGACTGTGACACCCCAGCTCAGGGTCATGTTGCTCCTGCAAAAGCAGCATATTAGTGGTACCCAGTGGTAATCTGTCTCCAAAGATGTTTAAAGATGAGAAGCTGTGAAATGTGGCTTGCCTCCTTCCAAGTACTAAGGCATCCAACAGAGACTGCCCTTAGAGTTAGTTCTGAAATTATTTTTCATTAAGGGCTGTTTACTTCCAAATCATGCATTTACATAACACATAATACTGCATGTCAGATACAATGTCAAATAAGAAACCAAAACTATAAACCACTAACAGACACTGTGAGCTTGGAGGGAAGAGGTGCATGAGAGTGTTTGGGAAGGATGTCAGACTTCAACTGGGAGAGCAGCAGCAATGTACACCAGAGGAAATAAAGGATAAGTAGAAAGGTCAGGCAAAACATTCAGGAAGGAGGTTTCTGCTTTCAGAATAACCAGGAAGAAGACAAGACAGTAGCAGGACACGTAAATCTAACTCACGTACAAAGCTAAAGAAGAGTTAGGAAATCATAGCATTGGAGAGGCAAGCAGCACCAAGAGGACAGAGTCTTGTAAAGCATGAGGATGAATTTAGACCTTATTCCCAGGACAGAAAGGAGCCACTATAGTTTCCCAGACATGGGAAGAAAGATAAGAAAGCCATTCTGTCTGCAGTATGGAGAATAGAGAAGGAAGACCAGTTAGGAGACAGCAACTCTACCCCATCCAAAACTGTACATGGGATGAGCCAGGACAGTAGAGATGCAGAAAATGAGAAGTAAGTAGGTTTAAGAGCTGCTTGAGAGGAAAAGTTATCAGAGCTCTGTACCAGAGAAGGAAGAAGGAGGTTAATTCCACTATTTCTGACTTTGGCAGCTAGAAGATAAAGCTACCACGTGAGAGAGAAAACCCAGAGTGGGTCAGAGAATGGGGGAGGTAACAGGTTCTGGCTAGGATATGTTTGTTGAGGAGCCTGTGAATCATCTAGATAGAAGTGTCCTGTGACTGGTTTGCTATGTAGGTGTGGGGGCCAGGAGAGAGAGATCTGGTTTGGAAATCTTGACCCAGATATCCTGAGGGGAAACGTGCTTTAGAAATGATTATCGTGTGTAGCTTCTTTCTACCTGCCCTTTGCATTCAAGGGTGGTTTTCATTGTCCTTGCTTGAAACTACAAAAGAAACCACCTAGAACTCATTTTTGTAAGCACTATTAATGCTTAATTAAGCTTCTAAACTGTTCTCTATGCATAGTCCCTGGACCAGCTGAATTAATATCTCCTAGGAATTTTCTAGAAGTGCTGACTCTCAGATCTCACTCCAGACCTGAGTCAAAAACTACATTTAAACAAGATCCCCTGGTGATTCAGGTGCCCACCAAAATTTGAGTGGCACTATGCTTAGACCAAATGGCCAACCTGAGACCCTCTTCCTTTTATTTCATTTTGTCACCTTCTCTGATACCCTTCTTTAACATGAGGCCATGGAATTCCTTCTGTGTTGTGTTTTCTATGTAATTGAAGCAGCCACCTATTCTTGTTTGAGCATGCTTGGGTTGTTATTTTTAATTATATGTAATTTGTCTTTAACTGTCTTATTGCTGGACAATATAATCTTCAATAACAAAAACTGAATTAAACATACAGATGGTATTTTTTTGTCTTGCAATCTCGCATTGAATAAACGATGACTAACAGTTGGCTGGCAATTGATGTAAATAACAATGAATTGCACTCACCAACAATTATCAGGGTAACAAAAGTTAATTACTAGCTTCCCTTGAAGGCAGAATCATGCTTACTCATACAGCAGCAGCATGAAAGACCAGTTGCAAGAAATTCTTTAAGGAGTCAACCACCCACCCTCACCCCATGCCCTTTAAAATACTTTGAAAATAAACCATTTGATGACAAGATTCTTGTAAGCCAGCCATCACAGTAAACACAATCCTGTATCTGTCATGTAAGATCAGGTATGAATTCTTATAAGGCTTGGTTTCCTACAGGTCATATCACTTCTTTTAGTTACCATCTTGATTTTCAATAATTTAAGATCTAAATCAAAACCATCACTTCCAGAAAAGGAATTATAAAACCATTTTCAAGTATCTGGGTAAAAAGAAAAAACAAATAATGCATATTATTCCCAGGTTTTGTTGTAGTTTGTATTGTTCTTATTTATTAATTTGGGGGGAAAATGTAGAAAATTTGGTAGAAAACAATGGAAAAAAAATAGGAACAGTACTTAGATCCAACATTATTACAAATGAATAGTCACATCTATGAATTTTCTACTAAACAGTATTCTTCTGGATGAATAGGATTTTCATTCATTTATTCAACAAGCACTGTTGATCACAAGAAATGTCTTGAAAAATGCTAGAAACTGAAACTTTCTGGCTTCAAAGAGCTATGTCTTATGAAAACTATTTGTTGAAAGCATTGAAACTGCTTTCAGCTTTCTTTTTTCAAGGGCAGTATTTTGTCCCTTCAACCTAGACAGAGCTGCCAGCAAGGGAACAGGAAAATAACTGTTCCTTTAAATTTCCAAGTCTGGTTTCTGTTGAACAAGCAGAGAAAAATTGGGATCTCCTCTCCACAGTTGCTTTTCATTATAAGCATTGTGTCTACTCCAGGGCTGGGATCCAGTTGGCTGATGAACAGAACAAGCCTTCTTTGTTTTATAATCCTAAGGAAAACTAGTGTAATTAAGCCCTACCATAATGTTGGCCTCACAGTCATTGTCTAAATGAGCTGCTAAACAAAGGCCTGGAACACAAACCACAAACATAGGCCGCCACTATCCTACACTCTTCCTTCTGTTTCCCAGGACCCAGCATGTTTCCAGGGCTCTGAGGGCCTTTGAAAGTAGAGCTCATGATTCTGTGGTCTCCAAGGCCAGGCATCAACACCAGGCTTTGTCAAGACTCTTTCAGTCTTTTAGGTGTTCATGTAATCTGACAAGAGGGACAACTGTGTTGAACAAATGAAGCTGTTCTGGGCAGGGAGGATCTGTCTGTCCTCTTCGCAGTGCAAGAAAGTCATTCTCCAGGGCGCAAAGCTCTAGAGTCACTGAGACAACATTGAAATTTAAGCAGAATCATCTTTCTGTATATCAGCTCTGTGATGTTGGGCCTGTTGCTGCACATCTCTGGAACATTGATTTTTTTTTTTAAAGGAAGGTAATAAATGCACCCACAAGTAAATTTCACTAAGGATCAAATGGTAAGGTACATATCAAGCACATTACCTAGTATGTGCTAAATGCTTATTAAACTGTGCCTATGTTGTTGTGGTTGTTATTGTCATGGATGAGGGGACTGCATTAATGTATCTATTTTCCTAGAGTTACCATAATAAACTATCATAAACTGGGTGACTTAAAACACCACAGATTCATCCTATCATAGTTGTGGTGTCCAGATGTCCAAAATCAAGCTCTTGCCAGGTGTGGACTTTCTAGCTTCTGGTAGATATCAGAAATTCTTGACTTTCATGATTCATGAACATGACCCCTTAAATCTATTCCTCCATCTTCCCTGTGTGTGTGTGTGTGCGCGCGCGTGTGTTAACAGCTATGTCCTCTGTATGTGTATTTCTGTCTCTTATTCTAACAAGGACACCACCACTGATACTGGTTTAAGGGTCTACCCAACTACAGAATGAACTCATCCTCATTTATTTCATTACACCCACCAAAGCCTCCAAAATCAGGTCACATTAAAAGGTACCAAGCACTATGACTTCAACTTTGGAGGGAATAAACTTCAGAGGACACTGTGCAACCCTCAACAGGGTGAAAGACTTTTGGAGCCTCCTAGAGGCCCTTCTTATAGTAGCAGACACCCCCTCAAAGAGCACACGTAACCCTCAACAGAAAAGGCTCGCACACCGCTTGCAAAACCATCCCAGATAATGTGTGGTTACCTGTTTCAGCAAATGATATGTAGGTTTGGAGATTGAGACAGAAGGGATCCATGTGAGCCAGCATAGCCCAAATTAGCTTGGAGAGGTGGGATGCAAGCTAAGCCTTCACACTTTCTGTGTCTTCCCCCTTCTTTGCAGTAGCCCCAGAATATTCAAGTCATCAAGGTAGGGAGAAGGTGAGGCAAAGAGGCCACAGCTTCCTTCTCCATCCACCATCCACAAGGGCTTCAGGAGGGGCTGGCTACAAAACTGGAGCAATCATGTGGCAGGCTAAGTTTTCATGCTGGGCCCTGTTCCAAAGACAAAAACCTAGGGAAGAAGCCTGTTCTTGCTCTCAGTAGCAGCACACGTGATACATTGCCCATGCCCCATGCAGAATGCCCACTCCTGTGGTGGGGACACAGGAAATGAAAAGTTCAGAGGAACATTTCGCAATCAGAATGGCTGGTCAAAACCATACTCTTTCTGAAACTTCAAGGAATGTAAGAAAATTTCCTTTCAGATTTTAGAAGAGACTAACAAAGAGGTCTGAAGAAGAAAAGAATCAACAATAAAGACTGAGGTTGGAGTCTAAGATTATCATATGCTACCTGCGCTAAGTACACTTAAAACTCACATGCAAAGTAGGATTCTGGCAGCTAACAGATGACATTAATTTCTTCACAAAAAAAAAAAAAAATAGAGCACAGCCAAGGTAATGAGTTCTAAGAAGGTAAAAAAAAAAAAAAACCACTTTTTCTTTTTTATTCTAAATGTGAAAAAACATAGAGAAGCAAAAATCACAGGTTTGGAATCCAGAGCATATTACTTTCAATTTCTACTTTACTGACCCTTCTGTTTACAAAGGACAGTGGAGTAGGCTGTTGTGGAAGCTCTTTCCTTTGGGATTGTTAAAATCTTTCTCTGGGAAGAAAAAAAGAAAGGCAACCAGAGTTTCAAGGGGCACTTAAGTGGAATTTTGAAACAATTGCACTTTCTAGATGGAAAAATATTTTGTCCTTTTTGAATTCCTTCTAGACCAGTAGAAGGTGGGCCAGTGCATTAGGAATAACACTTGAAGAATGTGTGAAAGCAGACCCTGAGCAGTGTACTCAAATTCCTTGATTTGTGAATGAAGAAATCAAGGCCAAGACAATTAAGGGATGTACTTGACCAGAGCTAGTTAGAGAAGAACAAGAACAACGAACTAGAATTCTTGAGTAATTGCATCCTTAGTATAGGAAGTATTTGTGCATATCTCATGCCTTCACCGACATTGGACAAATCTGAAGGGGAGAGACCATAACTGACATATCTGTGTGCTTCACTCTACTAAGCCATGCTCAGGGCGCAGGGGTTAGTTGGCGGACTGGTTGATTGCTCAGCACTCTGAATGGTATAGTTGACAACAGAATGAGCTCCAGAGTCAAAACATTTGTGTCCTGATCTGGCCACAACCCTTTTCAGCTGAATAACACTGTACAAATGCTCACCTGCTCTGTACCTCACCTTTCTTTATCTTTAAATGGAAAGAATATTTATCTGCAAATACTGCTGTGAGAGTTCCCTGAAGGGAAGCATGTAAACTGCCGCACTCGACTGTCACCATAACAGTGCTGCATTCACCCTTTTACTCCAGTGTTTAGAGCTATAGTCATGGCTGGGCATGGTGATACACACCTGTAATCCCAGCTACTCCGGCAGCTAAGGCAGGAGTATTGCAGATGTGAGGTCAGACTGAGCAGCTTAGTAAGACCCTTTCTCAAAATAAAATGAAACATTCTGGCAATGTAGCTCAGAGGTGGAGCTCCTGCCTAGTGTGCATAAGGCCTTAGGTTCAAATCCCTAATACTAGGGAAAAAATAAACTAGTCACATATTTTTTGTACAACATGTGTAGGTCAGCTAAGGTTCAGCTGATCTGGACTGGCTTTGACATTGGCTACAAGATGTAGATTGGGTCTAGGTCTGTCCCATGTGTGTCTCATCTCTCTTGGTTCTTTATGATGATGGTCAAAGCTTATCAAGATAGGCCCATCATCCTGCACATTCCAAGACCCTGCAGGAAACATGGCTGCTAACATCCCATGGTCCAAAGCAAGTCATGGAGCTGAACCTGCAGTCAAGTAATCAGAATTATTCTCCACCCACAGGTAGCCATAGCAGTATGGGAATGAATAAAACTACTACAGAACTCACCATTTGTGCCTGATAAGTCAGTTTAGCACAAACACTACAGTGTCTGATATATGATAAATATTCATTAAGGAGGATATTCAAGATAGCAGATTAGAGGAAAGTTGGGTTTTCAGTTGCTCTGTGGCTCAGGATTCAAGCAGAAGGGTGTACTACTTCCCAGTGAGGTGGGTGAAAGAGAGAATTCACTGAAATTCAGTCAGAGACCCTTAGAAACCCAGAAATTCTGGTGCATTGAAAAAAGGACAAGAAAGAGTACATTGGAGCCAATGCAGTGGCAGAAGAATCAAGCGGTGTTGGTTCACTGCACAGGGGAAGGATAAAACAGACAGAAAAACACAACAAACAAATTTGGCACAGAAAAACCTGTATACTAGAAAAGCAGTCTGAACTTAGCTGAACCAGAGGCTGCACCATGAGCCGGTATTTGAAAAGTGCTCTCTGTTTCTTTCCTGGTCAATGGAAAGCTGAAGTGGGGAGCCACCTGGAGGAGTCCACTGCAGCTTGCTGCTGTGGGAACCCTGGAGATCATAGCAAATATTAACATATTGTCCTGGTAAGCATATACTGCGTAGCCTAGGGTGTGCCTTACCAAATGTGAGTGAAACAGGCACAAAGAAGGTGTACCCAGAGGGATTCGAGTCAGAGATGTGAAAGGGAGTGCAACTCACGTTCCCTTTAAGTCTGGTGGCTCACATGACCAGCTGAAAAGGCTGGGGATATTGAACAGGTGGGCATGATTACACTAGGTGCCTGAGCCTGAGAAGGCCATTTTCATGGGCAGTGGGGTGGGTGAGACCTGTGGAGAGTTGTATCCTCTGCACTACTAGTAGAATTTTGGGGAGGCCCATAATAGCCAGACATATAGCAGAGTTAAAAATCTATCCAACCATAGGAGTATGTTGGTTTAATCTCTCCAGAGCAAATACCATCCAACAAAGTCCCACAGAACTAATTAGAGCTAAATCTCAGAACTTCCTATTTAGAACTATGCAGCTGTCCCACCCTCTGAGGGCATTGATCTGGTCTGTCTGGACAAAGCTTCAATAGACAGTACTTAGCATTCCATCCTATCTTATACTGAAGAGAAGGGAAGCTGAGGGCTGTTTTAGCCAGCTACAGTTCCAGGTCACTCCAGAAGAGGAAGCATTTAACAATCTCCATTTGGTTTTTGTTTGTTTTTCTTGTTTCACTTTCTTTCCTGTACTTTAATATCCAGTCTCTCTCTCTCTCTCTCTCTTGTTCTCTCTCTCTCTCTCATTCTCTCATTCTCTCTCTCTCTCTCTTGCCTTTCTCTCTTTATTTTCTTTTACTTATTGTTTTCTCCTCCTTCTTTGTAGCCATCACTTGCTACATCTCTTCTGTTTTCTCTCTCCACGTTGTGAATAGTCTAAACTTTCTTTTCCTTTCTAGGACATTTTGTTTTCTCTTAATGAATTGTGCTTTACAATCTTTAAGACCTATTTTATTTATGTAATTTCTGCTCACACAATTCATGTTGTTGTGGCTATCTATACCGTGGAAGGTGTAGTTGACAACTGCTGTTTATGTTAATGCCTGATCTAATTCATTGATACTCATTTTTGTTGCTGTTGGCAATTGCTGACCCATCATTCCTGTTTTTGTGGTATTTAGTGTTGTCAATGTCCTAGTTGGCACTAGGTATTCATTTTAATGCTATTATTCACTACTGTTATTACTTTGGTTTGTTTCTGCCTTTTCTGTGAGGTTCTGGAAGCATTCTAGGATACTGTGAGTTCATAGGGTAGAGACTCTGCTGGTGAGTCACAGTCAAAACCCAGCCAACAGGGAGCAGACCTTGCTTCACACACAAACTATGTTCACATTTCAATGATATTTTAATACAAAGAATAGGGGAGAAAACTCCAAACCAGTGACCAGGCCCCAAGTAGAAACAGCTGGAGGGTGCCTCCGTTCCCACTCATGGGTATCCACTCATACAGCAAAAACAGAGAATAACACAAAGACTGTGGACACCACACCTGAAAAAGGTCTCAGTCCAATTTGCTCCCACAACCCCTTTAAAACTTATACTTATTAAGGAAGAGCAATCATAGGCAGTGTACCCTATGTGCCCTGCTATATAAACACTATATAAATTGCTGGATCTACAGAAGGACCCCATTCTTATGAGACCCTCAGGGAAAATGGGATCCCCAAGCTCTGACACAATACACATTGTATCAAAATACACTAATTGTTACCAGGAACTATCAGGGAAATTATACTACAAAACCCACTTGGAAATGTATTGAAAAATTCACAACAACCTAATATCCTAGAACACTTTACCAAGAGAAGGTTGTGCCCTAAAAATACCCACACATAAGAATGAAAGAGAAATCTATCCCAACAGATGCATACAACCCAAATTAGAAATACAAAAAAATATGAAAAAAAGCAAGATAACATGATACCTCCTAAAGTTCATAATTCACCAGCATCTTACCCCAAAGATATTAAAATGGATGAAATAGCAGATAAAGAGTTCAAAAGACTTATTATAAAAATGATCAATGAATTCCAAGAGAACACAGAAAAACAACTGAATTAATAAAGGAAGTCCATATAGGATATGAATAAGAAATTCAGTAAGGAACAATTCATGATTACTAAGTAAGCAATACAGATAATACTAAACACTTCACACAGAATAGATCAAAAACAATTCTAGAGCTTACAAACAGACAAATCTCATTTGAAGAGTAGCTAAGAAAATGAGAAACAGGACCAAATTAAACAGCAGAAATAAATCAAAATGGCAGGAATTAATAAACATCTCTGTAATAACACTGAATGTAATTGGCCTCAACTCTCCAATTATAAGATATAGTCTGACAGAATGAATTAAAAGCAAGATGCAACTATATGTTGTTTGCAAGAAGCTCACCTTACATACAAAGACAGCCACAGCCACAGACTGAAATCGAAAGGATGAAAATTGACTTACCATGCAAATGAAGCCCCAAAACAAACAGAAGTAGCTCTTCTCAAATCCAACAAAGCAAATTTCAAGCCAAAACTAATCAGAAAACACAAAGAAAGTCATTTCTTACTGATAAAGGGAACAATCCAACAAAAAGATATAACAATAATATATATTTATGCCCCAAACACTGGTGCATAAGTACATAAAACAAACACTACTTGACTTAAAGACTCAGATAATAAATATCAGTACAGTAATATGGGGTGATTTCAACATACCAATAGATACGTCATCCAGACAAAAACTCAGTAAAACGTTTTTAGACCTAAAAAAATATTATAAATAAAATGGACTTACAGACATCTGTTGATTATTTCATCCAACAACAGCAAGATTCACTTTCTTCTCTGCTTCATGTGAAACCTCTAAAAATGATCATAGTTTTGGCCATAGAGCAGCTCTTAGTAAGTAAAAAAGGAATCTATATAATTATTTTATTCTATCTGATCATAATTGGATAAAATTAGAAATCAACACCAAAAAAAAAAAAAGAAAGAAAGAAAGAAAAAGAAAACACTGTATATAAACACACAATTGAACAAGACACTTTGGAATGATGGAAGAAATCAGGGGAGAAATTTAAAAATTTTTTAGAATCAAATGAGGATACTGATGCAATATACCAAAAGCTCTGGAATACTATGAAGAGAGTTCTAAGAGGAAATTTTATAGCTGAGGTCCTACATTTGAAAATCAGAAAGATCCCAATAAACAACCTAATGATACATCTCAAGACCCTAGAAAAATAAGAACAAATCAATTCCAACAGTGGAAGGAAAATCAGAGTCAAGAGCCAGGTACAGTGGCACACACCTGTAATCTCATCAATTTGGGAGACTGAAACAGGAGAATCACAAGTTCAAGACCAGTCTCAGCAATTTAACAAGGCCCTAAGCAACTTAGTGAGACCCTGTCTCAAAACAAACAAACAAACAAAAAACAAAAACTAAAAAGGGCTGGGGGTGTAGCTCATTAGTAAAGCACCCCAGGTTCAACCCCCAGAAACAAATAAGGAAAGAAAGAAAAATAAGGAAGGAAGGAAAATCAAAGACAAAATCAATGAAACAGAGAATTTTTAAAAATGATCAATGAAACAAAAAGTTGGTTCTTTGAAAAGATAAACAAAGTAGATAAATCCTTAGCCAAAATGCCCACACAAAAACAGAGAAACCCCAAATTAATAAAATTAGAGATGAAAGAAATATCACCACAAATACATGCTAAAGAAAGGATAGGTTTTTTTTTTTTAGCAAAACCAACAAAGGTACTGAGAAAACTATTTATCTATATGGAGAAGAATGAGACAAGATCCCTATCTCTCACTCTGCACAAAGATTAACTCAAGTGTATCAAAGACCTGGGAATTAGACCAAAAACTTTGAAACTCCTCAAAGAAAACAGAGTGAACACACCAACATATACTCAAAGTAATGGCCTCCTCAATAGGACTCCGAAAGCTCAGAAAATAACACTGAGAATTAATAAGTGGGATAACATCAAACTAAAATCTACACAATAAAAGAAACAATTATGAATGTGAAGAGAGCCTGCAGAATGGAAGAAAATCTTTGCTATCTTCTCTTCTGACAGAGGATTAATATCCAGAATGTATAAAAATCTCAAAAAAATTACCGCCAAAATCCCCAAATAACCCAATCAATAAATGGGCAAACAAATTAAACACTTTTCAAATGAAGAATTAAAATAGCCAATAAATATATGAAAAATGTTCAACGTTGTTATGGTTTGGATACCAGGTGTCCTTCAACAGCTCACAGGTGAGGCAGTGCAGGAAGGCTGA
>PVKS010037616.1:0-18516 GCA_004027875.1 Aplodontia rufa
GGATGCATTCTTCATTCAATAGGGTATTATTCAATCTCCAAGAATATGTGTGTTTTCTGTTATGATTATTGCTGTTGATTGCTAGGGTAATAGCATTGTGGTCTGAAAAGACACATGGGATGATGTCTACTTTTTTATATTTGCTGAGATTATCTTTATGAACCAGAATATGATCTATTTTGGAAAAGGATCCATGTGCTGCAGAGAAGAAAGTGTATTCTGCTAAGTTGAGATGGAAAATTCTATATATGTCTGTTAAGTCCATTTGGTTTATGGAGTTATTCAGGCTGGTGAATTCTTTATTGATTTTTTTGTTTTGATGATCTGTCTAATGGTGACAGTGGAGTGTTCAAGTCTCCCAGTATTATTGTGTTGTGATCTATGAGAGGTTTGATGTTGTGAAGTAATTTATTCATGTAATTGGGTGCACTGTTGTTTGGAGAGTAAATATTAACTATGGTTATTTCTTCCTGTTGAAGGATTCCTTTTAGTACTAGGTAGTGGCCTTCTTTATCTCTTTTGATTGATTTATGATTGAAATTTACTTTGTCGGGTATAAGTATAGCAACACTGGCTTTTTTTCTTTGGCCATAAGCATGGTATATTTTTTTTCCATCCTTTCACCCTTAATCTGTGAATGTCTTTGCCTGTGAGGTGAGTTTCTTGTAAGCAGCATATGGTTGGATTTTGTTTTTAGATCCAGTCTGCAAGTCTGTGTCTTTTAAGTGGTGCATTTGGACCATTCACATTCAGTGTTAAGATAGAAGTGTGCAGTTGTTTCGTAGTCATTGAGTCTTACTTAACTATTTCTGTGGTTGCATTGGTTAGTTCTTGGTGGGTGATACTTTCACTGAATTTGTTCAGTTTGTGGATTATGGGTATCAAGTGCTTGTTCTTCTGTCTGGAGTGTTTTCTTGAGATTTCTTTGTAGGGCAGGTTTTCTATTGACAAATTGTGCCAGTTTTGTTTTATCATGGAAAGTTTTTATTTCTCCATGAAATTTGAGCTGAGCTTTGCTGGGTATAGAATTCTAGGCTGCATGTTGTGGTCATTTAGTTGTTGAAAGATATTATTCCAAGACCTTCTTACTTCCAGTGTCTGGGTTGAAAAGTCACAGACAATTCTTATTGGCTTGCCTGTGAATGTGATTTGGCGTTTCTCCCTTGCTGCTTTTAATATAGTTTCTTTGGTATCTCTGTTGTACATTTTGAATATGATGTGTCTAGGTGAGTTTCTCTTTTGATTAGGCCTATTGGGTGTCCTGTAAGCTTCCTGGATGAGCATGTCAGATTCTACTTTTAGGTAGGAAAAATTTTCTTTCACAATCTCTTTGAGAATATTCCTCATACGCACATTGGTGTGTCTCAATTTCTTCCTGTATTCCAATTACTCTCATATTGTTACTTCTCATTTCATCCCAGACATTCTTGAAATACTGGTCATGATCTCTTAATTGTTTTTCTTTTTTGGTGTCAGTGAGCTATAGCTTGGTCTACCTGTCTTCATTTTCGGAAGTTCTTTCTTCAATAGCAGAGGTTCTGTTTTCTACTGAAGTTATTCTATTATTAAATTCTTGCATGGTCCCTTTCATGTCATTGACTAAAAATTTGAGGTCCATAACTTCCTTTTTGAGAGAATCTATAACTGTAATGATCAAGTCTTTCAATTCTTGGATTTTCTCTGTTATTCCCTTCATTATCTCTTCTTTTAAGTTGATGATCCTTTTTGTTGTCAGCTCATTGATATATTGTTCTAGATTTTCATCCTGGTCCCTGGCCATAGCCCCCTTACCAGGGGAGTTTTGGGATTGTTGTGAACCTCTTCAAGTTTGATTTCTCATGCTTGAAGAGATTCTTCTCTCTTATTTACCATGTGAACCTTTTGTGGGAGCAATACAGCTTCTGTGGTTCTTTTTCCTGTCTTTTGCCTTAAGGACTAAGCTGTTGGATTGGTAGATCTGTCCCAACCCTTCCTTGAAATGGGGTTTTGTCAGGAGAGTTGATTTCAAAAGACAACCCCCTTTACTCTGAACTATTTGTTACCCTTACAGAATTCCAACACCTCATGCGCTAGTAGCAAATTGATGATATGTACAACCGAAGCTTACAATAAACAGTAGTAAATTAGTTATTTAGCACCCACTATACTGGACTATCGAATTCAGCCTATGCAACTAGTGTTAGTGGTAATCAATACTTTTGGTGATACTAGAAAATTACTATTAGATATGTCAGATTTCAAGAACAAATACATGTTACTCAGAAAAACAATTACAGCAGAAATATTTACACAGTCTTAATAATGGGGGGTTAAAGTGAGTTAACTAATTTGGAGTCGGGGGGTAATGTCAGTGAAATTAAGATAGAAGTTTATATATACCAATTATGTACAGTGAGAAAGTGGAGGAGGTAAAGAATTTGCTGTAGAAAGAAAAAGACAATGCTAAGAGGAAAACATTTGAAGAGTAAAGGAAATTAAACAGAAGAAATTTACTAAATTTAAAATAAAGGAGGAAAGAAAGAAGTAGAAAAGAAAGTACAGATCTGAGGGGAAGCTAGGATAGCTGTGGCCTAATATAGAAAGGGTAAAAACCTTATTGCTAAAATTTGGGTTATTGCTAAAATTTAAGGGAAGAAGTTCTCTCAGAGAATTATGCTGTTCAGGCATAAAATATTTCAAATACTTTGTGCACTGACCAGAGTCCTTCTTCTCAAGAATGAGAACAGGGCTAGACTGGATGGATAAGTGGGAATCAGATACACTAAATAGGGAAAAAAGGAAAAGAGAAAGAAACCTTAAAAACAGGCTACCAAAATAAGAAGAACTACTATTGTTAATTGTCCCCCTAAGAGGAGAGAGAAAAAAAGAAAGAAAAGGAAAAAAATAAAAAAGTTAAAAAATAAAAAATAAAAAAAATTAAAAATTAAAAGAAAAAAAAAAAGGGAAGAGTAGGGGTTAACTGCTCTTCGACGCTAGCATAATAGAGAAGTAAAAACCACTAGAGCTTTTATATATTGGAGAACCAGTAAACTCCACCAGATATCGCCTTTGTACACACCTAGAATATGAAATCGAAATAAAAAAAAAAAGAACAAAAAAATACTTAATAGGAAAACCCTGAAAGTATAGATATTAAGAGTGTCTCTGGTCCTTTCAGGGATTGGATCTTCTATTTCTGGCTGGATACGACAAGTTTTAATTTTTTAGATGCGGTTTTCAGGGGATCTGAAAGTCAGAAGTTGTTATGTTATCAGAGGTCCATCTGCTGGTAGTTGTCGAAAATGACTTCTGTGATGTTAGAGGTGGGGCCAGCTGGTCTGAGCTATTAATGACCTTCTGTCTATGGTGGAAGTGATTAGCACAGAGCCTTGAACCCCGTTACTCCTCAGCCCCAGATCCTTTATGAGAAAAGGATTCAGGGCCCGGTCCCCACCGACTGGAGTCAGCCTGTGATCAGCTGCTGGTTCCAGGCATAGTTTTATGAGCCTGTTTTGCAGACCTGGGGAGGCAAGTCCAGGACAGGGAGTGTAGGTTTAAAGATGGATGTTCTGCTCCCAGCCCTCGCTGCTCCCACACCTTCTTCAGGGCTTGAGCCAAGCCTGGTCCCATTTCCGCCTGTGATCTCAGCTGCCTCCAGACGGAGTATTTAGAGAGTGCTTTGCAAACCTAAAGAGGTCTTGCCTTGATTGGGCAGGGAGTGTGAAATCCAACAAGGGGTTAAAAGATGGATGCTTTCTCGGCTCCCATGCCCTTGCAGCTCTTGCACCTGCTTCTTCTGCGCAATCTGCTGCTCTGTGACTGTATGAAAGCAATTTCCAGACACGGATCTTGCCATCAGAGCGCAGGCCCGGGAAGGGCTTTTGCTAGAACACTTTCTTTAAAGTGGTGTGGGTTTTCTGTGCTGATGTGATCCCAGGCGGGGGGAATGTAGGCAGGAGAGTGCAATTGCCGGGCCACCACCACTGGCCAGCTGCCGCAGCTGCCGTTTCTCAGGTTTCTCAGCCGGGATGGAATAGACCAAAGAACCCCTGGTTGCTCCTAAGTCTCTATTGCTCAAAACCACTGCTATGATTAGGACTGGTGATTCATAATGCTAATCCCCCAAATATACCTCAAAATACTGGAGAGAAGCTGGAGAATTCCTGATTAGTCACGGGGGTGCAGGGGAAGCCTTTTGTCTTCAGATCGCCATCTTGGATCAAAAAGTGAATATTCTTATTAAATAAAAAACCCTTCCAAAACTGACGGAAGAATGAGTAATGAAAACATGAACAGCAAACACATGGTCAGGATGCGGACCTCTAAAATAATACAAAATGGGGAAAGGGTATGTGAGCTGTTTTACCCTCACAATTGATTTAAAAAAATGAAGATTAAAATACATAAATTTTTGCATTTTAAAATATGAAATACTAAGGAAAAATGATAGGTTGTGTTTTTAGTAAGTAAAAAAGACATCCTACACATTATGTGAAGAATGAAAGTGATACAGTGTGTGTGTACAATTGGGTAACATGTTTCAATGTATTTTAAATAGTATCTTTTGATATTGTAATTTTTCCCTAAAATTTATCCCAAAGAAACTACCACAGATGTGAATTGGAGCATTAATTTTATGTAGTTTAAATATGACTTATCCCACAAAAGCTCATATGTGAGGCAACGCAAGAAGGTTTAGAGGTGAAATGATTGGGTTCTGAGAGCCTTAACCTAATCAGTGCATTAGTCCCCTGACAGGTATCAGCTGGGCGGCAACTGAAGGCAGGTAGGATGTGGCTGGAGAAGGTGGGTCATTGGGGGTGTGCCTTTGGGGTTGATATTTTGTCCTTGGGAAGGGGAGGGCTCTCTCTGTTTTGTGGTTCCATGTTGTTTCCTCCACAACTTTCTGTGGTGGTGTTCTGTACCATTTGGAGCCCAAAGCGATGCAGTTGGCTGTCTATGAACTGAAACCTCTGAAACCATGAACTTTTCCTTCTCTATTTCTTCTTGTCAGGTCTTTTGGTGACAGCAGTGAAAAAGCTGACTAAAACAAATATTTAATGACAAACATGACACAAGATTTAAGCAATCTGTATTTATAAGAATAGAATACTGTTAAAGGACTTATCTATAAGATGAGACTACTTGTAGGCATTAGTGACTCATGGCAAAAGGGTATAAAGTTCCTGATATGCAGTAATATTCAAAGCAAGTTAATATGTGAATAAGATATTTATAAAATATGTATATGATATAATCCCAAAGGAACAAATCTTAGAAGGTATGTATCAAAATATTGATTGTTACACAGTGATTTTTGTTTCTTTTAGCATGTACTTCTGTATTTTCGAGCATTTCTTTATCATTGATTTTTTTAAATCAGAAGAAAGCTATTAAAAGTTACTAATTATTATACACAGCAGGTGACAAAGTTGATCGGTCTTCCTCTTACGTAGACTCATGGTGAATGCATGTACATACACTAGATTACAGATCTCTTTGCTCTGCAGCATCAGGTCTTACAACATTAACGGCGAGCTAATGATACACAGCATCATGATGCTGGTGAGACATGAAATTTTGTACTATTCTCAGGTTGTAGTCCTCAGTAGTGCTACAAGACACTAAAGCCAACGTGGTGGAGAGAGAATTAGTGTGCTCTGGTTGAATTTTAGCTGTCAGAGGAATCTTCTTCAGGCCTGGGTTCATTCTCAAATATTCACCATACCGCTGGCTTAAACGATATTTAATTTATTTCATTATTCCTTCATTTACCATCTGATGCATTCTCTCTTAATGATTGATATGATTTACTATATCATATCAGTCAAGAAAAAAAGCAATGCGAGTTTAATATTTATTCATTTATTTTTCCTCACTACTTCTTTGTTCCTTCTTTCCTTTCTCCACCTTCCTGGCTGACCACTTCTATATACTTGTATTTCCTTGTTATTTCTCTCTTCCTCTCTCTCAGGTACCTAATAGTATCAGGCATTTGTTGGGGTTGTCCACACAGGCTAAACCTCTCTATCAGCTCAAAATTACTTAGGAGAATGCTCACAATATAAAGTAAAATTTATAATTGTAGTATTTTGTGTTACTTATGTACAAATACTTATGAATTGATATTTTGCAAGGGCTAAACTGAGTACTTCTAACAAGGATTTAGTGAGAAAGATGGCAAGAAATTTAACTGTATTCATAGAATATTTCACGATAAGCCAAGTGACTTGATGTACTATACCACCCCTCCACTGCTGCTAAGGAGCAAAATCCTCTTGTTGTAATGATCAATTTGCAAATTTGTCCAAAAATTTTTCTCTCTCTCCTATAAGTATCCCTTGAAAGTGTTTTTTTTTTTTATAAACCCTAACCAGGATAAATTTCTTTTTCTCCTCATTCACTATTCTCTGTGTATAGAAACATTTCTGAGCCTCCATTCCTAACACCTGAAAATTATAATTTCATTCTCACTGTGTTCTCAAATTTTGGCCCTGAGAAAACATCTGATTTTCCCAGGATGATTAGAAAAGTAGACTTGAACTTTGCCCTCATTTTTCTTTTTTTCACTATGAATCTCTTTACCATCTTTTAATTTCTAAAGATCTAGATGTGAATATATCAACTTGGGAGTTGGGATGAAAAAGGTGAAACACGATTTTAATTTGTGGATGGAAAATTTCCCTTAGAGATTAAAAGAAAAAGCTAAGGCCATGCTACTGTTCAAAGTTCAGATAGTACATACACTCATGAATTAAATATAACAGTGTTGGTAGACAGTATTAAGATAGAAAAATGTTCCAACTTATTAAACTTGTCATTCTAAGAAAGATAAAGTAGTTGATCTAATAGACAACCCAAGTCTCCTCTTCTTGAGTCTCAGAAGGAAATAATTCTACTGTAAGAGACGTGGGGGAGAGAGAACTATAAAAACTTGTTCCGCTCTGATGGACAGACATTGGAAAAAGAACTATATAATTTTTTACATTGACTGAAACTAATTCAAATAGTGTTAATTGCTCCCCTGCTTTTAGTCAAGGTGATGCCCTGAGATTCAACATAATTCTACTGAATCTGCTCCAGAATTGAGTGTTGGAAGCTAAACTGTGATCTTTGTTCTTGTCTGTGCACAGAAGCTGTCCCAGCATGCATTTGGGTCTGGGATAAGAAGTAGAAGAGACAGGTATCGGGATCATTTTTATCTCTCTATTTTATTTTGTCAATGCTTTCTACAGTTTCTGTTGTGAAGGAGTACTTAATTTATTTGATTTATGCAGGGAAGGAAGCAAGGGGAAATTGATGTAAGATGTAGAACAATGTTGATAGCTTTATTTCTTAAATATGATTTCCTTTTAGCCTTCTGAGCTTTCTTTCACTTTTTTCCACCTAGGAATCCATGAATCTGTGAAGAGATTTCAGATTCTGAAATCTAAAAGGAAGATTCCTGCTTCAGTATATTGGTTTTGCAAGCCAGGTATTCTGTGATGACTTGTTGTTTTAAGTTTATTTTTCCTTAAACATGGAAGAATCATGTTTTCCACACTGAGCTTTAAATATGAGAAATCTAGAGAGAAAGAAGAGGAAGAGGAGATGTGAAAAGTGCCCCTTTCTAATCTAAGGGAATGTGAGAAGGAGAAAGAGAAAAGAGACCAAGTGGTGTGCCAAGTGGTTACATGATGGGGACTCAATTTCAATTCTTCAGACTTAAGCTTGGAGGGACTGTATTTCAATACTCAAAGTTACCACCAAGGGTGGAGGGGAGTCTGCTCTCCACTTCCATTTGAGCTGTAGGAGGAAACTAGATTTCTACCTTGCAGGCAGACACACATCAGCCTAAGACATTTCCATATCACAAAAAATTTGCTTAGAACATGACAGAAAAGCACTGGTATAGCAGTGCTCTTTACCAATGGGCACCGAAAGATGGATGGTCTGTGCTAGGAGATAGTAGGATCAAAGTCAGACCACAGAACTATCCGTAGCATCATCAGGAGATATGAGACTTTCTGGGTTTGAATGCAAAATGGAAATATGAGTCTGACCAAAGAAACCAGACCCAAAATGGTGAACACTGATTTGTGTGCTGGAGACCAGTGGAACCCTCCAACAGATTGGTTTGAAATACACTTTCCAGAACCTTGGGTCATTCTCTGACTCTAGTCTACAGTGTGTGAGCAGCACAACTGTTTCCATTCTATGGAACAAAGGAGCTAGAACTTATCTGTGAAGCTGAGCATTTTTATCTAAGAGACCAAACCTATCCTGAAGGGCTCTTTTTAATACAGACTGAACTTTAGGTTAGCTTGGGTGTTTGCTTATACAAACAATGGGGGACACAGCATTAGATTAGTTACAGAAAAAAAACCGGTTTGCTATATAATACATTTTCAGTTCTTTGGATTACAGTATAGGTAAAAATTGCCAACTACACTTCAGATGTAAATGATTAAGCCCATAATCATTCCATAAAATCCTCTACTTTCTCTTTCAAATTTAAAAGAAATTCTGATTAAAGCTGAGATAGTTAAAAAATTGAATCATCTTTGTTCCTGCATCTGATCTTTTCTCTGCCCCTTACCTGAACATGTAGTCTCCTTACAAGGTTTTTTAGCAGTAGTATGTTAAAGGAAACCAGGCTTCCCAGATCATGACGCATGGCTTGATGAACTTCTGCTCAAAGACTATTACCAGTTGTGAACTACCAATGTTCTTATCTTTTGTAATGGTTAAAGTACAGATGCAGATATTCCCATCTGCATTTTTGCATTTGGATCAGGACTTTACTTCCTCTGTGTCTTTTTAAGACAAGGGAAAGAACTGCTACTTCCTACTCTTGTCTGAAGTGGTAAAGACTTCCATTTTTAAAATTTGTAACAGCTATGATTAAAGGGTACCAAAAAGACATGTCATATAAGCAATCTGTCTCTAGGTTTTTTTCCCGTCCTCTTTTTTTTTCTGTTTAACTCTGGTTGGTTCTTACTTCTTTTATCTGTCTAGGTCATGTGTTTTTGTTCTAAAGATTCTTTAGTCAGATTCCAGAAACTTCTTCTAAACCCATGGTGTACTTCCTTATAAAATCCACTTTTAGCAAGAAGCCTGATAAGTCAGTTCAGCAAGAACCTCCCACCTTTATATCTGATCCTAGTCAATATCTGGAAGAGTTTCTTTACCTTCTTTCAGGTGATGCCTGATCTCCGTGGGCTGCCTTCAGCAAGAATTTTGTTAGGTCAATTTACCCAGGATTTCCCTGGCGGCTTGGTAATTTTTCTATCCACTGATACTTACCCTACTTCTTGGCAATAAATTCCACTTGCCCATTCTGTATTTGGACTTGAGTCAAATCTCTGTCCCCTGCATACAACTTCATAGCAGTAGTTCCCATATCTATCACAATGGTGCTGAGTAAACTCTGCCTTATTGTGCTTAGAGGAGTATGTCAATAATTCTAATAATTTGTGTCACTGAATATTATTTTAACAGTACACATATATTTCATAGAATCTATGAACTCATTGAATTTGTATGTGTATGCTACATAAGTATGCATTTTCCTTATCTAGCAAAGATTCATATTTTTATTAGATTTTCAAAGAGAAATAAGACTAAATAAATTTGAGAACTCTTATTCCATAAAATCTGTATGCATCAGGCTTATTCTTGTCTTATCAAATCCTAATTTTTCCTTTCTCTTAACTCCCTCTTTCTTCTCCATAATACAGATAGTAACCTTTACCAATGCAAAACATTTTGCTTTCTGATCTTATCATAAAAAAAGGAAAGAATGAAAAGAAAAATTTTAAATTTTTCATTAAAATATAGAGCTGTTATGTTATCTGTTCTTTTTCTGAGAGAGAGAGAGAGAAGGAGGGAGGGATAGTGAGAAACAGAATCAGTTTTATTTAGTTTTTCATTTGGCTTTAGTTGCTCCAACACTTCATTGTGTACATGGTGCTGGGGTACAAACCTGTCCCCTCCTGCATGGCAGGCAAGCACTGTAACTGCTGAGTCACCACTCCAGCCATTTTTCTGTCTGTGATTTATTATTTATAACTGTAGATCATGATTCATTTAAAAGCCAAGAAAAAACAAAATGGTTAACAAAAACAGCAACAAAATGTTCAATTTCTTTTGATCTGAAGAAGAAATATTACAAAAGAATTAATATTTTGAAAAAATTGGTTTCAAATGAAAATATTTTTATGAATATTGAAATCATAAATTATTTTAAAACATTTAGACTGCACTTAAAGCAGAATACATACATATATATATATGTATATATATAATCTTAAAACTTTATCGCTCACTCATTTATGTTTTATATATGTATATCCTGGAGGTAATCTCACACAGTATTTTTAGGACACGTGCATCCTGACTACAGTCCATCACATGAAGCCAGGTCTGGAATTTTCCACATATGGGCATCATCTTGGCTATCTGAAAATTTTGAATTTTGGACCATTATGAATTTGTGTTTTGTAATTAGAGATGCTCAATCTGTAATTGGTCTAGTAGAAAAAGATAAAAAGAAGGATCAGCTAAGAAATAGAGGAGAATGTAAAGGACTTTTCAAGTGCAGCGGTGTACTTGCAAAGGCTAGGAATTAAAGAGTTGGTCCCAGTGGGAAATCATCCTTAGTCCAGAATAACTGGAACAAGAAGTTCTAAGAGAGAATTGTGTGGGCCAAAATGGAATTTTTGTGTTAGAACAGGGTTTATACCACTGATAGCCTGAGATAAAAATTAATTTTCAGTAAAGTAGTAAGTAACAAATTTGAAGGCAGAAAGGGAAAAGTTATAGAGAAAGAGCCTGAGGATATTGGAGAACCATTAAATTATCTGATAGATTTTAGTATATTCATAACTCTATTTCTGTCATTAGTTCTGAAATTTTAAATATTTCTGTCTGAATATTTGAGGAATAAATATGAATTCCTCTACCTTATATTGAAGATGTGGCTAACATAAAGAAGTCTGTGATTCTCCTTTTATATTCCGTCTCTTCTGGGTTCATGAACTAGGAATTGAAACGAGCTGCTGTGCTTCTTGAATAGGTGTTCTCTCTTACTTTAATGTACACAGGTTAGAGAATGTAGTGATGCGAGATTGTTAGGTCCCTTTTCTCTCAGAATAGGGCATTAATGGTCATCGGAAAGGAGTAAATTGGGATGCAATAGCAAGTTAGAGGCAATTCACTTTTGAGTTTTATCTAAAGGAATCATGTTTCCTGTGGCAAGTTCTATACAAAATTTATAGCATTTCAGGTTAATGCTATTGACCACCAGGGGAGACAGTGAAATTGAGAGTGTGTGCCAAATAATCTTCCATAATAGTAGACTCGTGCTTTGTTCATCTGACCTTTGATTGCCTAGATGCTATAGGCTGCAGTATCCTGGAACAGTGTGCAACACTGGACCTTCGGAGTCTCAGCATCTGCTGGAAGCTCAATGACTCACATCACTCTTGGCAACTCCGCTCTGAGCTTATAGCAGTAATGCCAGTTCATGTGGATAATGGAAGCAGTTTTCTGCCTCTGTGGTAGTAAATGGTCTTAAATGAACTTTTTTTTTTCAAAGAACTTTTCCTTATAGAACCATTCACACTGTCTTTGACCTTGTACGGAACTCATTTTCCTTTGCAAAAATAGTCATTGCTGGTTAGAGAGATAAAATTACCTATCATATATGACTGGCATAACTTGAACCATGAAAATTGAAGAAAAGGGATTTTTAAAAAAACACTTTCAAACCTTGCTGTGTAGTATTATTGTTTCTTCTATTTTATGCTTGAGACTTGAATTTTTGTACTTTTGTTTTTTGCAGTAGGGACTCATATCATCCAAGTAATTGGCTCACTAATTTCCTTTGGGAATTATTAAGCTGCCTAATAGACTAAATGGTTTAGATTCATTTTTCTGTTTGTTGACTATTAGGTATTTAGAATTTTAAGGGGAGATTTCAGTTCTAATTTACTTTGGAACAAGTAAGGCTATGGAAGCAACTTCTAGTCCTTGAATGTTAAGAAATATCTATCTTTAAAAAATATTACAGTGATCATACAACTGTTTTATGTTTTTTAAATTCATATGCTAAGTGTATGTGTGTGTGTTTGTGTGTGTGTGTACTTGTATTTTTATAAAGCCTTGATGGTCATATGTGAAATATTACTGAAAAAGTCAGGGGTTTGGAGGAAACATTTGTATCTATGGGAAATTCCACTTTAGGGAAAAAAGTTAGATGAAACTAAACAAATCATGAATTTAATGAAAATAAGAAAGTTATAATTTAAGTTGCTAAAAGGATCATTTTAAGGATCTAAAAACATTACAAGAGCATTACTCAGAGCTGATTCTGAGTATCCTCTTAAGGTAGAATATATTCATATTTCTTGGTATTCAGACCTTCTCATTCAAGATCTACTAAAAATTGGCATTAACTGGAAATTCTACTCTTAATTATTGAGGGTCTTTCTTAAGCAAAGTGCCATAGTAGAGACTCTGAGTGATATGTGTTCTTTATACACTGAGCATTTTCCCTTGGATAGCACTGAAAGTTTTCAGTGGGAAAAAGACTAAAATACTTCTAGTTTTTAGGAAAGAGACTAAATCTCTTCGATTTTTTACCTGACTGTGGTAAACTGGGATGATTGATGGGGGAGTGGAATAAAACTGAAGTCAAGGAAACCAGTTTGGAAGTAATTCAATAACCAACAAATAGAATAGAAAGCACCTACACCAGGGCGATGGCAAAGGGAATAAAAACAAAAGAATGGATGGAGAAGCATTTTTAATGAGGTGACTGAGTTTCAGCAAGTAGGAGGGGAAAAAAGAAAGGGAGAAATAAAAAACTCAAGTGTATTAGTTTGTCTCATTAAAATTAACAGTAATAAAACTGCTGGAAATAATAAATTCTAGGAGGGTAGATGGTCAGTGGGAAAGGTTAGCGCTTCGATTGTAAAACTGTGTAGGTAATGACATAAGCTTCCAATCAAAGATGTAGGCTGGCATTTAGAACTGTATAGAGGAAAAGGCAGATTATTGTAATGGCCAGGGACTGTCTAGTTGCATGGAGAAAGACATAGAGCAGAATTGAAGATGCCCCCCTGCTCAAAGCTCCACTTGTTAAGATTGCTAGGAATAAGTGAATTTTGAGTAAAATACCCTGTATTCAAGATCCATTTTATAATGCTTATTACATTATAGAACTATGTGGAAGCAGCGGAGTGATCCGAGTTTAGTACTTCATACACACCTAAGTGGATTGAGCACTTGACATTGTAATGGTGAGTTGAGCACTTGACATTGGCTTTGGCAGTTTTTTGGATATTTCACCGATAGAGGCAACAAAAGCAAATAGTTCAGTGGGATTATACTAAACTAAAACTTCTATATAAAGTGTTACTTTATTTTTTAAAATTTTTTTTGTAAATGAGTTGTTATTGTACAATTAGAAATGGATATAAAGTTACAATATGATATTAATTTGCTCCTAAACCAGTTACCCCACATTGCTCACACCCCAGTATCTTGATTCTTCTATATTTTGCCCCTAAAATTGATATAAATGTTTACACTGTGAATTTTCCAGAATTAAATGATTATATAAGTATTATTTGGGTGTTCCTTTTCTAATACTACACTTCTTGATTAGTGTAGCTTTATAGGAAGCCTTAATTAGATTGTCATTCCAACTTTATTCTTTTCAAATTTTTTTTGATAATTCTAATTATTTTGTCTTTCCATACAAATTTTAGAACTGGATTATGAAAAAAATCTGGTGAAATGGAATTTTAATTAAGATTTTAATTAAGATTGAATTTATAATCTTTTGGGGGCAATAAATATTTTTATAATATAAAATCTTTAATGTATATAATATATATAATATATATATAATAAATACATATATTTAGGTTCTCTGATTTTAAAAATATCAGAATTATGTGTTTTCAGCACACAGCTCTTGTACATATGTTGTTAAAGATATACCTATATGGTTCATTGTTTGGTGCTATTAGAATTAGTATTGCTTTTCAAAATTAAACTTCCAATTATTTATTGCTAATATAGTCAGTCCTCCACGTCCATGGGTTCTGTATGAGTGGATTCAACCAATTTCAAATAAAAAATATTCAGAAAAAATTGCATCTGTATTGAATATGTACAGATGTTTTTCCTTGTCTTTATTTTCTGAACAATATAGTACAATGCCATTTGCATTGCCTTAGGTACTATAAATAATCTAGAGATGATTTGAAGTACATGGTAGCATTTGCATGGTTTAAGTGAACATACTACAACATTCAGCATTAGCACTTGGGGATCTGCAAAGTTTGGTACCTGAAGGTATACTGGAACCAATGCCAATGGTTGCAAAGGTACAACTTCAAATAAAAAATGTTTAATTTTATATATCGACCCAATAACCTGTGACTTTGTGAACTTACAGTTATAGAACCTCTTCCCCTTTATTTGTAGATCCCTTTGGATTTTCTAAGTAGACAATCATGTAGCTAGCTTATTTAAAGTGATAGTTTTATTTCTTCCTTTCTATTTTCCATGCCTGTTTCTTTTCCTAGTCTCCTTGGCATGATGCTGAATAAGAATGGTGTAAGTGAACATTCTTCCTTGTCCTTTGATAGAATAAAAACATCCATTCTTTCACTGCTAAGTATGACTTTTGCTGTAGACTTTTTTCTTTATTATTTGGATATAGAGATACAATTGAGGGGGAAACATTATCAAACATTTAAGAACCAACGTATATATACTTAGTTATCCAGGGCTAATGCCATATCATGGATGCCCAACTTGGGTTCCCCATGTTGCTGTTTCCCCCAGAAGAACTCCTGAGTTAAATGGATATCTCATGTAGGAAAGAGATCTCCTTCTGAGATGATTCCCCCAAATGCCCACCCTCCAGTCTCCTAGGAGTTCTTCCTACACCCTCCCCCCCCATCCCCATCCCAACACCTCCAAGTACCCTAGGGTCATTTCCCTGTTGCATTGAGAATCATACAATTTGAAGTTATTGTTAGCTTAGCCATCTATCATATTGCTTCCCCATGTATTCTAGCTTCCACAGATGAGAGATACCATTCGGCCCTTGAGTCTCTGAGATTGGGATACTTCACTTAGCATAATTCCTTCCATCTCCATCCATTTGATATCAAAAGCCATAATATCATCTTCTCTAATGGTCAAGTAGTATTCCATTGTATTTATGTACCAAACTTTTTGTATCCACTCATCGAGTGAGGAGCATCTGGGTTGATTCCATAATCTAGCTATAGTAAATTGAGCTGCTATAAACATTGATGAAGCCACATCACTATAATATGTTGATTCTAACTCTTTTGGGAAAATACCCAGGAGTGGGCTAGCTGGGTCATAAGGTGATTCCATTCTTACTTTTTTTTTAATTTATTAGACGGATATAGAGATACTATTGAGGGGGAAACATTATCAAACATTCAAGAGCCAATGTATATATACTTAGTTATCCAGGGCTAATGCCATATCATGGATGTCCAGCTTGGGTTCCCCCATTTCTGTTTCCCCCCAGAAGGTGGTTCCATCCTTAATTTTTTGAGGATTCTCCACACTGCTTTCCAGAGAGGCTGAACCAGTTTGCAGTCCCACCAGCAGTGTGACAGTGTTCCTCTTTTCCCACAGCCCCTCCAGCATCTGTTGCTGTTTGTATTCTTCATTTTTGCCACTCTAATAGGAGTGAGGTGGAATCTCATTGAAGTTTTGATTTTCATTTTCCTTATTGCTAATGATGTAGAGCTGTTTTTGCTACTACAGCTCTGTAGTACAATTTCAGGTCAGGAATTGAGATACCCCCTACTTTTTCCTTCCTGTAGAGTAATGTTTTGTGTAGTTTGGGTCTCTTGTTATTCCATATGAACTTGAGAATTGCTTTTTCTGTATCTGTGAAGAATGCCATAGGTATCTTGATGGGGATTGCATTGAATCTGTATAGGGCTTTGGGTAGAATGGTCATTTTTATTTTATTATGATTCTGCCTAACCATGAGCATGGAATGCTTTCCATCTATTCAGGTCTTCTGTAATTTCTTTTTTTAGTGTTTGATAGTTTTCTTTGTAAAGGTCCTTAATATCCTTTGTAAGGTTAATGCCCAAGTATTTCATTTTTTTGGAGGAGATGGTGAATGGGAGAGATTTCCTGATTTCTTCTTCTGTGGATTTGTTGCTGGAATAAAGGAACCCTAGTGACTTTCTGGAGTTGATCTTGTAGCCAGCTACTTTGCTAAAATTGCGTATAAGCTCTAGGAGTTTTCTGGCCAATGTTATTGGGTCTTCTAGGTATAGAATCATGTCATCGGAGAGTAGAGATAACTTAACTTCCTCTTTTCCTATACAAATACTTTTGATTTCCTTGTCTTGCCCGATAGCTCTGGCAAGGGTTTCAAGGATTATATTGAAGAAAAGTGGGGATAGTTGACAGCCTTGTCTAGTACCTGAATTCAGTGGAAATGCTTTCAGTTTTTCTCCATTGAGGATAATGTTGGCTATGGGTCTGTCATAAATAGATCTGACATAGTTAAAGTATCTTCCCTTGATCCCTATCTTTTCCAAAGTTTTGAGCATAAAGTGGTGTTGAATTTTATCAAATGCCTTCTCTGCATCAATTGAGATGATTATATGATTTTTATTTTTAATTGTATTTATGTGGTGAATTACATTCATTTTTTAAGTGAGAATTTATGGTAATTTATTTATTTTAAAACAAATAACTCACCCTGACCAATGTACATTACCCAAAGCCCCGTACTAGGCTAGAGAAGGATAGGCCAACTTCCTATGGAGGAGCATATAACCCAGACAAGACCCAGCAGCCACCTGAGGCCAGAAGGGCTCCAGCAAGGTCAATGTAAAGTGTGGATTAGAATGGTCAAAGGTATAGGAAGAGTAGTAAAAATAAAACAAAAGCACAGAAGAAAATGTAGCAGTATTAAAGTCAAAGGGCAAAGAACACTAAAAAGCCTCAAGATTTCTTCAATGGAGACTGAGTTGCCAACTCCAGAGGGCAGGGTACAATCTCTAGACTGCAGGACTCCTACACTGAGGGGTTTCAGTGCCTCAGAACAACAGACCTTCCAATGAAACTCAAAGAAGCACACTAAAAAGGCCACACCCCTGGAAGCTCAGACAGGCAATAAGATCAGAAGAGCCTCTACTGCACTGGGAGGGTGTCTACTGAGCAAGTAATCCCTTGCTTTGTCTAGCTAGGAGAAAGGAAAAGGGAGGAAAGGCATGTGTCATGGTTTGAGAATTGTCCATAGGTTCTAACTGCAATTTGACCCAGAGTTCTCCTGCCCATTGGTAAGGGCACAGCCCAGGACATGGGTAGGAAAACCAGCATTCTCTCCCCTCAATTCCGCCTCTGTGAATCCTCCAGCCCCAACCCCCCTCCACCTCCACCAGCAATCCCAAGAAGGTGAAATGACCCAGGGACAGGATGTGCTGTTGATTTTCAATGGTCTGCTGATTCTCAGAGTTGTAGGGCAAGGAGTATTTGAAATTCTAGGCCTGTTTAGTTCCACAAAAAAAAAAAAAAAAAAAAAAAAAAAAAAGCAGGAGGAGGTGGTAGAGAACAAAGGTCTGGCAGCCTGCATTTTGCTAGGTCTTTATAGCTGTATCTCTGGATTTGTAGGCCACTCCTCAACTTTTCAGTTCCCGCACAATTCCTTGAGGCAGGCAACCAGTGACTGACACTGCATATACACCTGGTTTAAAGTTACTGACTTGCTGCCACTTGGAGACCCAGCTGTCCTCTGGACTCATCATTGCAATGATTCTATCAAAGGAAGAGCTGGTGCAGTCATATACCATGTCTCAATTACCCTTCATTTGCAGATATGCATCACAATTATCACAACCATCATATTCAAACTGGTCTATCGTCTTGACCAACGAACACAGCAGACAAGCCCACAGATGCCGCAGGTCCTTGGGCACCATCTCCAAGGCCATCCTCCCGGATAGGAAAAACCGCCGAGGACAGGGCCACAGCCTCCACATTACAGCAAGTAAGAATTACATTTATTGATTTGCGTATGTTGAACCAGCCTTGTTTTCCTGGAATGAAGCCCACATCATCATTATCTTTTTAATGTGCTTTTGTATTTGATTAGCTAAAATTTTTTTAAGGATTTTTGTATCAATGTTCATCAGGGAAATTGGTTTGTAGTTTTCTTTTCTTGACATGTCTTTTTTTTTTGGTTTTGGAATCAGTATAATATTTGCTTCATAAAAAGTGTTTGGGAGTGTTTCGTCCCTATCAATTTCCTGGAAGAGCTTGTAGAGGATCGGTGTTAGTTCTTCTGTGAAGGCTTGGTAGAATTCTGCCATATATCCATTCCGGTCCTGGACTTTTCTTTTTCAGAAGAGCTGTGATTGCTGCTTTGATTTTGCTATCTGTGATGGGTTGGTTTAGATTTTCAGTGTCCTCCTGTGTTAAAGAGGGGATGTCGTATATGTCCAAGAACCTGTCCATGTCCTCCAGGTTATC
>PVKS010037617.1:0-18504 GCA_004027875.1 Aplodontia rufa
AGGTAGCTGGGTAGAGCTATGAGGGACTCAGTCTGCCATGCCTCCTTCATTGACCTCATTAATCAGGGGTCAAAGGATCATTCTTCAATATCCTCCAGCCACAGGTCTCCTTGAGTAGCTCTGAGAATTCTGCCAACCTCATACCACTTAGGACAGTCACTGGGCTGCAGACATAACCCTTGAACATTTAAGAAATAGTTTGTATGGTCATATGATAGATACACTGATCAACTGAAACCCAACTTATTCCTAAGTTGGAAAAGAAGATAAAATAAGCAATTCTAGATAAAGTAAAAAAATTAAAATAAAATAAATTGTTGATTCATTTTGTAAGTATGTATCTAGTAAAGAGTAGCATAGTGAATATTGTGGGGTTTTTTTTTTTGCTTAAAACTCAGGTTAAATAATTATAAATTCTGAATCATGCCTATAAAGCATTGTTATGAGAATTCTCTTTCCTTTATTAATTTTTTCTCCTTGAATATTTTCAGTGTTTATATGATCTCCACTTTTCCTTCGACATTCAGTTGGAATTAATATTAACTGTTAATTAGCATTTTGCAACTTCAATCTAATCTTTGAGACTTATATAAATCCTCATTCTATAGAAGGCATAACTTAAGAGAAGAGTAACTAGGGACCTTGCCGGGTACACAGCTCCTCAGTGGCAGAGCTGAGGGGCTCGCAGGAGTTCTTCATCGTGGTGTCAAGTGCACTTCCATAGGAGAAGATGGGGAACACCATCATCCAACTTCTTAACCCTTGAACCTGCGGATGATAATCATTATTAACGAACTCACTGAAGAACAAGTTGATTATAATAAAAGACAGATCTTCAGGTATTCAACATATTTTTGCAACTAAAATTGTCCGGCAACCAACACCAAAATCAAAATGAAAATATATAGGTTTTTCATAACCTCCAAGAACTATTTTCTGCCCCATTTTTGCTCTGCTTCCTTTTAATCTTACATATCAAGGATCTTAACATCTGCACATTTTCACAGTAGATTATCTAATCTATTTTTTCTGGAATTTCATATGAATGAAATCATACAATCTGTGTTCCTTTCTGGCTTGTTACATTTGCTGACCATAATATTTAAAAGAATCATTCGTTTTGTTCTGTGTGCATGCAATGTGTTCCTCCTCATTACCAAGAACTGTTGAATTGGTAGCATCACAATTTATCCCTTCCTGAACTGATGGCTATTTGGATTGTTCCTGCTATGTGCTACTATGAATAAAGTCACTGTGAATATGCTTTTACAATACCTTACATGAATAGACATCTTCATTTCTCTAAGGCAAATGCCTGGGAGTGCAATGTTTTCTTATGCTAAGTGTTTAAGACTCTGCCAGTATTTGAAAAGAAAATACTGAGAGGCATGGAGGCTGTGTTCCTACCGCTGGGACTTCTTCCCAGGGATTAGAAAAGGAAATGCTAGAGTTCCACTGTTAACCATGCCACATCTCAGGTCTGCCAGAAGAATGAAGCCTATTTACCACTCGGTCCTAGAGCTGGGCTTTCAGGGTGGTTTTCAAGGCTATAGCTCCCAGAAGCAGGGGAAGGTGTAAGACAAAAACAGCTGGTGTCTTGCTCATGAGATAAACCCACCTCCTGTTTCCCTCCCATGCTCGGGAGGCAGATGGACAGGAGAAAATGTGCCAAGATTGGACCACATCTGACTGGTAGAGACCAACACCAACCTAGGTTCAGCGAGAGGAGGAAAAGCTCTGGGTGAGGCCATAGAAGAGAAGTGAGAGCTCCCACCCTGCACAGCTAACGAGGGTTCTAGATGTGAGGATCCTCCCCAAGCTTTCACAACCCTAGTGGATTCACATTCTCTCCCCGCAGTCTGCATCCTACTGAGGAGCCTGGGTCAGACTCTGTGTCATCCAAGCTCCTTTGTAAACAGATTTGCTAAGCCAGGATGGAGCAGGGCATGGGGAGGTGGAAACAAGGCGTGTTGATCTATCTTTGGGTTATTGTTCTCCACAAAGCAGTAAAATGTGGTGCTAAAATATGATTTGACACAGACTGAGGTCAAGGAGCTTGTGATTTTACCTCTGATATTTAGTATTGGAAGAAATAATCACCCATGTGAGCCAGAGACTCTGTGTCTACACTGTGGATTTATCTAGCTCATTAGTTAGGAACTGTTAACTTACTTTCAGGAAAAAACACACTACGGGCACAGGGTTTGCACAATGGCTCTTGAGTGCTAATAAATTTGTGCACAGCCATATTCACAGGACATGGGGCATTGTGCACGTTGGCCCTCTCGGGCAGGTCCATTTAGAAATTCTGATGTGGAACACAAACACCAGTCACAGCAACAGCAGACCCAGCATAAAGCAAGGCTGTGATGGTCCTGTCGGTGTGGACTGTCACTGTTGTTGGGTACAAATGCTGACTCCACTGAGCAGAAAGGGAGGTGTTGTGGAATATTGCATTGCCCACATGTCATTCAGAAGTCTTAAGGAAGAGACCCAGCCTCCAGGAACCTCTCCAAGCCTGGAGCTCATGGTGCAGCCAGTGGAGAAGACCCTGCCTTAGGCTCCACACTAAGGGCTGCTCTCTCCACCGACATCCGCTCTTCTCGCAGGAGCCCGCAAGGACCCAGCGCTGCTACCTGGTAACTCAGCTGCAGCTGCCCAATGCCGACTGCGTTTCCATTTCAGCGTTTTGAGGAGTCACCTGTATTAATGGGAATGAGGCTATTTCTGCCTCAGTCCACCCTGTGACATTGGATCATAAACCTTCATCTTCTCAGTCTTGAACTCCAGATATTAATATCAGATTCCTGTCCCTCAAAACACACTGCGAAGATTCCCTTTAGAAATTCCAGGGTGATCACCCTTTCAAAATCGTCAAAATACAGATTTCTTCCATAGACCCCATTTTAAGTGAGATCGAACTTCATTAGATTCACAAGTCGGTCCAGATGCCATTTAATCTGATGTCTAAATTGTAAAGATTACCAAAGATTACACTTTGTTGCATATGTTTTTGAAGGATGGGATGGCAAGAAAAGGACACAATTCAGTTCCAATAAATGTGTGCTGCTCCTTCAGTCATCGTCTGTTTCCTACTCTTACCATTCAAACTCTGGCTGGCAGCATGACTCTGTGGTAGGTTCCGTAAAGACTTGCCCTCTGTGTTTTTTGTCCTGGATCCTGGATATGACAAGACTCTGTCCCCGAGACACATCCTATAGAATGATTTTCTGAGTTGAGCAAGGGATGGACACACATGGCCAGAGGCACTTATTCCCCTGGTGTGGGTCTCAGTGAGTCAGCACCCTCCTGGGGGCTCAGCATCCTGCCCGGCCAACATCCTGTCCCAATGAGGTCGTCTTTCCTTACCACAGAAAACACAGAGAACTCTAGACATAGGGGAATGGGTGCTGGCAGGTGCCTGAGCCTGCTCCCCTGGGTTTTCAATTTTACTCCTCCTCACCCATGGTAATGATTTGTTTCTGTTTAAACAGCCAGAATGACTTCTCTCACATCCAAGTGATTCAACATAAGTGCAGGGAGAAGGAAGGAACAGGATGGACCCTGTGTTTCTCAGTCCTCAGGCAGAGCAAGACACTGTGGCTGCTGTTCAGATCTCCATGTCTCATTGGGCACATCATGTTTCCTCTGTCAAGTCCTGAAGGGGCCTGTGCTGTCCACCTGCCTGTGCCACCTGAAGCTTCATGCTGTCGTCTGTCAAGTGTTCCAATAGCTTTCAACAGTGGAAATGGCGGTGAATGGAACATCCCAGAACCTCACCCACATTCCTCAGGTTTACTCCCCTCTCTGACAGTCAGTGTCACTGAATTTTCTCTCTTTCTGAAAGCTGACCATCAGATTCAGTCTTTGGAGTTTACACAAATGTTGTGATTTGCATTCTCCCAGGTGTCTTTGACAATGGCAGAGATAAGACATCAGTCTAGCATTCATTGTCAGTAGATTTGCATCAAGCCAAACGTCGCTCTGGACACACACATGATAGGAATGGTCATGGCATGCAATGACTAAATTTTTTACATTAGGCAAACCATTTTTGCTCTTACCCTTTTACCTTGCATTGTCACCTTTTCAGCCCTGTGACCAAAATACTTGGCTAGCATAAGTTAGTGCAGGAAAAGACTATTTTGGGTAACAATTTGAAAAATCAGTGTATGGTCAGTTGAGTTCATTATTGTGGGTCCAAAGTGAGGCAGACATGAAATGGTCAAAGGACATGATGGAAGAACACTGCTATCCTCATGGTGGTCAGGAAGCAGAGGGGAGTGGGGCCACAGAGAAGATAACACTTTCAGGTATGCTCCTAGGTGACACACCTCCTCTAGTCATATTCCCGTTGCCTACAGTAACACCCAATTATTCTATTCAATCTAATATGGAGTGATTAGTTTACCGTTCTCCAAATGAAATCATTTGACCTCTGAATATTTACTTTTTAAATTTATTTTTGTATTTGTTCAACTAGTCTTATATATTGGAGGCAATCATTGTTACATATTCATGCACAGATGGATACTGACAAAGTAAGTTAAGTCCAATCCTAGTTCAGGATCTCCCCTCTTAGACCACTCCCAGTTCCCATGTCTCCTCTGTTTTTTCCCATTTTTAAAATAGATATAAGCATACACATGAGTATTCATTTTTGAATTTTCTGAACTTCTCTGCCTGCCTGTGTATAGTTGTGCTGACTTCTGAATATTTCTGCATTAATGAGTGAGATGTTGTGGAACATCCCATATCAAATCATATAATTCCACACCTGTTCCTTAAAAACATTTCTGGGACATACAGAAAATCTTTGGCTATGAGCCCATGTAAGTGTCAAAGTTATATATGCCCTATAGAAAAAGCCTGAGAATGAACATATTCATTCCAAAAGAGAGGAACAGGAAAATACAAAGGAGTGGGAGCAAAGGAAGACCTAATGGAACCCAGGTGCTACCCCCACCAGAAACACCCAGCTAGCTCCGCTTGCAGCATGTCGTCTACAACCTGCACCTCCATATTTTCCAAATAGGTCCTGCCAATCAGTTCCAAATGCTTCTGAACCACATGTTCAGCTTAGTCATAGAAACAGCCCCACTCCTGGTACCAACTTCAAGTTTAGTTAATTTTCTATCACTGAGACCACAATTCATGATCTTAACAACTTAGTGGATGAAAATTTCATGTTGAGCTAACATTTTCAGAGTAACTGTTAGCACATGTTCACTCAAATCCATTGTTGAGGTCCAAGTTAAGGACAACATAATGGTGGAAGGGAGTTATGCAGGATCACTGATCATTTCATGGTTCCTGGGATTCAGAGAAAGAGAGAGAGAGAGGGAAAGAGGGAGAGAGACAGAGAATTGGTTTGCAGGGAAGTTAAATCCTTCCAAGGTACACCCTCATTGACTCACCTTCTGCAGCCATGCCCACAGACCTAAAGTGACACTTAATTAGTCCACATAAACTAGGATGCATGATTAGGATACAATTTTTGGACTTCTGAATATTCTTGCATTAATATAGGATCTTTGTGGGACACCTCCTATCCAAACTGTAACATATCTCTTACCAGGACAAAAAAATACATTCAATTTAGCATAACCAATGATGAACAAATTAGAAAAAAGACTTCAAAGGAAATTCCCATATTCAGAGCAGGTTGTATCTCTGGTCTTTGACAGAAATTAGACATGGTGACATGGTGGGTCACCACGGGGCCCCTCCCCACTGCAGAGTCTGAGCAGCAGATGATCAGGACCACCCTGAGCCACTGTGCAGTGACCGTGACCAGCTCATTGCTGGGGACTCTGGAACAGCCTGGGGACAGCACTGAAGCTGCAGCTTCTCTTCCCCTCTCACTCCTGTCCCCTCCTCTAAGGGACACCTCCAGTGTCTGCTCCACATCATGGGGAGCCTGCAGGGTGTTCTGTCCCCTCATTTGAGTTCATGAGGACAGCTCACCCTCACTGTGCCAACGGCTGCAGCATCTTCAGAGCTATGGTTCTTGTCGTCTTACATATCCTGGTCTGCTGCTGAACCTTAGTTCTGATTCTGTTCCATGAGAACTCAGAAAATGTCTTTATGGACAGGTTGTGCTCACTACAGGTCACAAAGTAAAACAGAAAACATTGAAGAGATTCATAGTGGGGTAACTTGGCCCTTGGTGCAGAGTCTCAAGCAGAGTCCCTCCAGCCTCAGGCCTGAGCTGTCCTCAGGTCCTCCATGGGAGAGGATCATTGGTACCTTCCCATGGCTTTGAGACAGGCTCCCCAGGCTTTGCTCTTTGTGGGGTTCCTCTTCCATCAAGTGGTGAATGTACGGCATAGCAACTTGAGTTTTGGGGTTGATGGCCCAGTGTTTTGACTGTGTGTCCCACATTCATGAAGCTGATCATCTTTTATTCATCGTTAGACCATATTTTGTAGGAAAATCAAGTGGTGTCTTTCCACAATAAGTTGTCCAACTGGTTAAAGACAATACACCAATATTTCTCCAGAAATTCTGAAAACCTGTTGGCAACCTGGCAGTTTACTGGTAAACTATATCAATGAAATGCCATAGATGTGGTTTTGCCACAGAATAGAAGAGGTCCTAAGGGACCTGTCAAGGTACACTGGTAGGGAGTGGAGGATGTCTATGGCTCCAGGTCTAGAGCTGTTGACCCAGACTCAGGCTTCACATCTCAAACCTTTCCAGAGCCACTGTTACAGGCACAGGTGTCTCACAGGCTCCCATGCAGAACTCCTGTGCTCAGCGGTCGGGCATGTGTGGGTGCATTACCTAGGGAGCAGCATGGAAGATCCTAGTGTTGCTGCTGCTCCAGCCACCAGCTTGACTCTCTGCCACTCATCTGTCTCTGAGGGTGCTGAGCAAGGAAAGGAAACCCTTGGAACCCCAGTGCTCCTTGGCATCCTGCCCTGCATCTTACCTGAAAGCATCCTGAGTCACCAGATTCATGCATGACAGTCTAACAATCTCTCAGGCAACAGGTGTGTTGATTTTCTTTTATCATAAACAATGAACTTGGAGGTGAAATGGGAGGATGGTGATCATGTAACACCACAGGTTGAGATGGGTCATGTGTTGGTTCCTGGCTATGGTCCTTTATCTGCTTCAGCGGGTGTTGTTCAGAACTTCACAGATGAGACTCATCCCAGCCACTAACCAGGTCTGGCAGGTAGCTCTCCTGTGTCTAGAATTCAGATCGTCCCCTCCTGGTAGGACTCTCTCCGCAATGAGGATCTGATGAAGCAGACTGTTCCTACAAACATATGAAAAATACCACTGTGCCTGCAAGTCTTTTTCCCCAAGAACCACTGTGTAGTCAGTCATGTGTTATTATGATGTCATGTGTCATTATGATGCCACAGACACTGGGCCTGTGGGGACTGTGCTGGAAGCTTCCCACAGTTGCTGTTGGAGGAGCTGCACTGTCCCGGCTTGCTGAGGCTGCCTGTGTCTCCTCATTCAGGTTCCAGCAGCTGCAGCACCTTGACAGTCTTCACAGACCTGGAGCCTGCAAGATGTCCCACCTCCCCCAGGAGCTTGCAGTCTCATGAGGACATAACCCAGAAATCCAAGCAGCTGTCCCTTCACATCTGTGATTCTTGCCAGGAGATTCATCTCAGCTTCCATGGAGGTTCATATATCCTCATCCACCCCATCAGCAAACCCTTCCCAGCTTTTGAGACCTAGGCAGGCAGAGCTGACCCCTCCTGTGTGCCCTTCAGATTCTCATTTACTACCCTCTGCTCAGAGTGCTTTATTTCTTAATTTTTCCTGTGTTGTCTTCCATTACCTGAATTTCTATTAGTAACAACTATATTTCCATTTTCTCAGACTTCATAGACTTGGTTGAGTATTTTTAAAATTCAATGTCAGAACTTAGATGATGCCCGTTTGATTTCAACATACTGTTGTTGAACTGTTCAAAACTTTTTGGGACTAGGCTTTTATTTTTGAGTAGATTTACTAATGTGTATCTAGTATTTTGAAAACCAAGAACATGCATTGTTTTCTCAGCTACTTTCCTGAGGACAGTAACATTCAGTATAGTGCCTCCCCATACTGCAGAAGAACATATGCTAGAAAAAATGTAGATGAGGAAATTGGGCAGGAGAAGGAAACAGTGTCTTAAAACAGCAAATATTTTCTTGCTGCATGATAACTAGCATCTGCCCCACCAGAAAACAAAAATCAAACAACAAAATGAGGTTTTGAAAACATGCATGACGTTTGTGTTGTAAAGAGACTTTCTCTATGTGACTGTGACCAGAAGTCGCAGTCATCATTGCCTGTACACAAGTCTGGGAGAATCAGGAAGAGCTATAAATAACCTCTCTCTTCTTTAATGCTGGTTATTCCAAGGACAGTTAGATACTCTACATTCTGTTGCTGGTTCCTCAAGGGTGTAAGCAAAGTTCTCCTCCTGTAAGTCCTTCAAACACTTCCTCTTCCAGTGACTCAGAAATGCAGCTGTGGCTCCCCATCCAAGGACTCCATGGTTGGGGGTCCTAGATGAAAACCAAGAAAAATATATCGAAATAAAGATCAGTAAAAAATCAAAGAGTTGAAAGAAGAGTTAAGGAATGAGATGAGAGAGCAGTTTCAGGTGATGAGAGACAACTTTCATAAGGAAATAAGGGAACAATTCCATGAAATGAAAGACAATGTTTATAAAGGGTTAGATATCCTGAAGAGAGATGTAGGAGAGCTATCAGAATTGAAAAATACTGTCAACCAAATCAAATCCTCACTAGAAGATACCAGAATAAACTCAACAGAAAATAGAAATTCCCCTCTCTAAGAACAAACATCAAGTAATGAAGAAGGTTAGAACAATGTTGAGTTAAAGGAGAACAGACAAGAAACTTATTGTGCATGACCAAGACTTCCAAGTAATATTGGATGAGATGAGAATAAACAACCTGAGAGTATTTGGACTGGAAGAAAACATCCAACAACAAAAGGAGGCATTAAGAACATATTAAATGAAATAATCAAGGAAAACTTTCTTCATATCAGGATTGATCCAGATTACCAAATCCAAGATACCTATAGAACACCAAACAGACCCAACCAAATGAGAAATTCACCGAGACATATCATATATAAAATGATTAACAGAGAAACTAATGAAAGAATTCTAAAAGTAGCTAAGGAGAAGCCCCAAGTCATGTTCAGAGGCAGACCAATTAGAATCACTGTGGATTTTTCAGACCAGACAATGAAGGCTAGAAGAGCTTGGAACAATATTTGTCAATCCTTGAGACAGAACAATTTTTAGCCACAAATAATATACCCTGCAAAACTCAGCTTTAAATGTGATGGAGAAAGTAAATATTTCAATAATAAATTCAAGCTAGAAAGATACATGAACACAAACCCTGCATTACAGAATATTCTCAAGGAC
This sequence comes from Aplodontia rufa, assembly GCA_004027875.1. Lineage (NCBI taxonomy): Eukaryota > Metazoa > Chordata > Mammalia > Rodentia > Aplodontiidae > Aplodontia > Aplodontia rufa. The sequence goes on from PVKS010037617.1 coordinate 9,419, forward strand.
ATTCTTTATTCAGAAGAACACGCTAATAATTCTCTTAACCCCTAAACAAAAGTATCTACAATCACAATACACTCCAATAGAAACCCAAGATGGTGCAAAACACAGCAACAATCACAAAGTCTGGGACTCAAATTCCCATATCTGTCCAAACTCTGAATGTGAATGGTCTCTATGACCTGATTAAAAGACAGATTGGCTTATTGGATATAAAAACAAAATCCAACACTATGTTGTCTACAAGAGACACACCTCACACTGAAAAATAGACACAGACTGAAGGTGAAAAGTTGGCAAAATGTCTACCAGGCCTGTGGACCGATAAAGCAAGCTGATATGGTGATCCTAATATCTAATAAAGTTAACTTTGATTCAAAACTACTTAGAAAGGACAAAGATGGACACTCATCATAATAAAAGGGACAATTCACCAAGAGGACTTAAGGATAATTAACAATTTTCCCCAATCACAATTCCCCCAAATACAAGGAAAAAAAACCCTCAAGGACATTAAACCCCTCATTGATCTCAACACAATAATACTCGGGGACTTCAACACACCATTATCAACATTGGACAGATCACCAAAACAAAAAATCAACAAAGGTATCTCCAATCTGAATTTCTCTATTAATCAACTGGGCATAACAGACATCTACAGACTATTCCATCCTAAATCAGCTTAATTTGCCTTCTTCTCAGCAGCTCCCAGATTCTTCTCAAAAATAGACCACATCCTAGTCCACAGAGCTAACCTTAACAAATTCAAGAAAGTGGATATAGTTCCCTGTATCCTGTCAGATCACAATACCATGGTCTTAGCAATCAACAACAACAAAAAAAGAAAAAAAAACCCACAAGCTACTCTACTACTTGAAAATTGAATAATATTCTTTTAAACGAACAATGGATAAAAGACCAAATGAGATCAGAAATCAAGAAATTCTTGGAAATGAATGAGAATGATGAAATAACATATCAAAACCTCTGGGATAGTTGAAAGCATACTTAAGAGGTAAATTTATAGTGCTGAATGCATACATCAAAAATCTGGAAGGAGTCCAAATAAATAGTCTTACGCTCCAACTCAAACTCCTACAAAAAGAGGAACAATCTGATCCAAAAACTAATAGAAAACCGGAAACAACTAAAATCAGAGCTGAAATCAATGAAATTGAGAACAAAAATACAAAGTATCAATAAAACAAAGAGTTGATTCTTTGAAAAAATATATAAGATTGATAGACCCCTTGCCAACCTCACCAAAAAGAAGACTGAAATGAAGCATATCAATAAAATCAAAGACAAAAATGGAGATATCACCACATACTCAACCAAAATCCAGGAGATTATCAGATCTTTTTTTAAAAATTTATACTCTGCCAAATTTGATAATCTGGAAGATATGAACAGATACTTAGCCACATACGACACCCCCAGATTAACACCGGAAGACATTGAAAATCTAAACCAACCTATCTCAGGTTCTGAAATCAAAGCAGCAATCAAAGGCCTTCCAAAAAAGAAAAGTCCTGGACATGATATTCTACCAAATGTTTGCAGAAGAATTGACACTGATCATCTATAATTTTTGTGATGAAACTCACAGGGTCGGAGCACTACCAAACACTTTTTATGAAGCAAATATAACTCTCATACGAAATCTAACAAAGACTCAGCAAGAAAAGAAAACTATAGACCAATTTCCCTGATGAACATAGATGCAAAAATCCTTAATAAAATTCTAACTAATCGGATCCAAAAGTGCATTTAAAAAGATAATGCATCATGATCAAGTGGGCTTTATTCCTGGAAAACAGCTGGTTCAACATTCACAAATCAATAAATGTCATTCACCACTTAAATATATTTATAAATAAAAATCATATAATTATCTCAATTGATGCAGAAAAGGCCTTTGATAAAATTCATCATCCTTTTATACTCAAAACCCAGGAGAGGATAGGGTTCAAGGGAAGATATTTCAACTATGTAAGATCCATTTACGACAGACCCATAGCAAACATTATACTCAATGGCAAAAGACTGAACGCATTTCCTCTTAATTCAGGAACAAGACAAGTCTTTCCACTTTCACCACTCTTATTCAATATAGTCCTTGAAACTCTTGCCAGAGCTATCAGACAAAAGAAGGACATCAAAGGAATTCGAATAGGCAAAGAAGAAGTCAAGTTGTCTATTTGCACATGACAGGATCCTCTACCTAGAAGAACTTATAAGCTCAACCAGGAGACTTCTGGAGCTTATAAAGGACTTCAAGCAAAGTGGCTGAATATAAGATTAACACCAATAAATCATTCACTTTCCTATACTCCAGCAACAAGTACACTGAAGAAGAAATTAGGAAATCAGTCCCTTTCACTCCATCTCCTCCAAAAAATAAAATACTTGGGCATAAATATCACAAAGGATGTCGAGGACCTATACAATGAAAATTATGGAACTTTAATAAAATAAATTATAGAAGATTTGAGTAGATGAAAAACATTCCAGGTTCATGGTTAGGCAGAGTCAATATCATCTTGTAACTATTATTATCTCTGGTTTTCATACTTGTTCAGTCCCGAGACCTGAACTTGCATTGAGAGAAAGAATCATGTGAGCAGGGCATGGGAACAACTTCCAGAAATGTGCACAAGGTTTGTACTTCATAGACAAGGTCATCATTTCATCAGAAAGAAATGAGAAGTGCGGAGAGAGCTTGGTGCACATTTATGCTTACATACTCAATATTCACTCTGTTCATGAACTTGGGATATCCGTGACCCTTCTTTAGACTGCATTTCTTCCTAGCATCAAGGAGGTAAGAGCAAGTGTTCCCCATTGTCTTGAACCTCTGACATTTTATTTGAGAGAAAATGGGAAACTAAGAGACCATGCATCTTCCAGAACTGAATGCAATTGATGTTTTCCTCTTGCAAAATTTTCCACATGCAGAGTTGTTTTAGTCAGCTCTCCCATTGCTGCAACTAAAAGACCTGACAACAACCATTTCAAGGAGGGTAGGTTTATTTGGGGACTCATGGTTTCAGATGTCTTAGTCATAAAAGGTTAGCTTCGTTCCTTAGACCTCTAGGTGAGTCTGAAAACCTATGTTCACAATCCTTCAAGAACGTGAAGAGTTCCTTTCTCTACATGTCAAGGAAGCTCTTGCATAGCTGTTCCTCCAAGTTCCCACGTAATTGTCATCCATTCAGCAATTAAAACTTCACCCACAGCAATAAAATGTTCACCGAGAGGTCCTGATGCTGTCATGGTGGGCCCTCAATCATGCCATCTAGGTTGGGGATGAAGCTTAAGTTACTTAAAAGACCCTATGCCCCACAAGAACTCCATCCCTCAGGGTCTACAGCAGCGTTTTAGGAAGCCCTGAATAGGCACTACACAGAGTACACGTTTCCCAGGAACTCTCCCCATCTGAAACCCCAGACTAGGATACTGCATTATTAATACTGTCACATTAAAAAGGAGTAAGCTTCCATTGTACTTCCAATACAGCTAAAGGTATCGTCTTGGCCTGGGATTCAAATAATATACATGGTTAGTGTGACAAGTTCTAAGACATGGTTGGAATACTTGGCAAAGTGGATTTCAATGAGCTTGAATTCAGGTGTTCCCAGATGAGCTTCAGACACTATATGGTGTAGGAGTTGTCCCATTTGCCCCACAGGCCCTGACATTACTTTGTATGAAGAAATATAGATTCATAAATGATTATTACTTATGTCTACTAAAATATAACATTAATAGAAATGACTTTGGCCAAATCATACTGTTATAACATGTTCATGAATGGATATGCAACAATGAATTCCACCATTTTGTACAATCGTAATGCATTAATAAAATATGAAGGGACTTAGCAGTGGCTCTGCAGTTACGGCACTTGCCTGGCGTGCATGAGCATGCAAGTTCAGACTCCAGCACCATGTATTCAACGAAGTGTTGGAGGAATGACAATCACATGAAAAACTAAATAAAATTGCTTCTCTTTCTCTCTGTCTCTGTCTCCTCTTTTTAAAAAAAAATAATAAAATAAAATATAAAACAAAAACTGAAATTGCAAATTTAAAATATGTAGTTCCATCTGATCAACAGAAATAGGTAGAAAATTTTTTCATAGAAACTATATCATAAAAATCGAGCCTAGAATTATAAAATTATACAAAATTGATAGTTCTATTTCCATAGCTGCATCAGAATTCTAAGACTTTCTTTTCCTTTCTGAATTTAAAAAGATAAGTTGGTCAATTAACTGAAATGGGGAATTGAAGTCCATCTCTTTGAAGTGACAGCAGCTTTAGTGGAAAATAGCCTTGGTGGACCAAACCTAACAGCTACCACTAGGAAGTTTCCATAAAAAGTCAGTGCATGTGTCAGGTCTGCCCTCTGCTGGCTCAAGAGATTTATGCCCTAAGGATAGATAAGCTGGGTCTCAGGGGCTTGGTCATAGAGTGAGAATCCAGCCAGACAACACCTCAGAAGTCCTCCTTGCCTGCAGTGTTGTCTGCCATGGTATTAGCTTTTTCCTCCTGGAAACAAAGGCAAAAGGAATTAGAGCAATAGATATATGATCAAAAGCATATTACTTACAATAAGGATCTGGCTCAGACTGTTTAGGAGTCTAAGATCCAAGACATAAAGGTGGAAGCAGTAGACCCATAAGAGTCCTGCATAGTTCTAGTCAAATGTCGGCAGGCTCCAGTGCCAAGAAGAAACAATGCTTCAGTCCATGTCCTCCTGCAGAGAAACCAAAGGAGGACCTGAGTATCGAGGCACGAGGAAGTCTCTGTTAATCTAAAGAATATTGCCCTTTATTTAGGCCTGGTCCTGAGGGCTACCACATTGGCACATGAAATCCTCTTAACTCAGCCTACAGATTAAAATTATGTTATCATCCAAAATACCTTCACTGAGTCACCCCCAATGTTTGACCAAATATTGGGGTACGGTACAACTGACTCAGTCAATTTGGCACAAAAAAATTAAGCATAACATTTAAGAAAGGAATGTCCATCATCAGAGTTTCTATAAATTACCTCCCCAATGTGTTCCCAAGCTATTTCTGGTCATGTCCTCATCATGGCTGTTAAATTCATAGACAGTTTACTGCATGTTAAGCTTGGAAGAGAACCCAGTGAAGTAAGTGTTAAAGAGATGCTGGATGTCACCACTGTAATGGAAGCCCCACAAGGGGAGGATCATGTGAGGTTTGTGTGTGTTCAAAGAATCACGCAAACATCAAAGACTGTTTGTAAGAATGACTTTCAAGTCTAAGAACTCTGTGCACATACAGCAGAATTATTTTTCACGTTTGCTTCTTGCTGTGATAAATAGGCATAGCACGTACTTCAGCACTTGGATCATTTTGTACACACACTTGTGCATCTGGTACACCTGTGCATAAGAGTTTCATAATAGTGTCAAAGAAGATTTTTTTCTTCATTTATAAAATTACCTTTATATCTTCCATGCCATTTCCTCCTTTTCTCTTGACAGAATTAATGGAGTTTCCATGCTATGAGCCTGAGAAGCACAGTTCATATTTTGTCTTACCTAACATGGTTCTGAGCACAGGGGATGAATGACTTCAGTGGAGAGAGTGGGCAACTTCCTGTGGTCACTGTCACTTTTGAAGCACACTTCTCAGAACAGCCTACTTCCTTTGTGGGTTCACACTGCCCAATGAGGAGACTCACCTGTGACTTGGAACTCAGAGGAGCATGACTCAACATGGCCCAGCTGCACCTGTAGGCTGGGAGAGCTGTGGGGGAGCAGAGGTCTGCTGTATCATGTGGTGAGGGGCTGCAGCTTACCCGAGAGCATCAGTCCCCCAATCCTGAACTTCCCAGACTGTGAGGAACACAATGTGAGGGAGGCCACATCATCATTGGCAGAGGAGCTCTGGCTTCCGGGACAACACAAGGAATCTCCTGTTTTAGCATGTACTTCCCTAACTGTCATATTCCCTGGTCTTACAAATATGTAGCTTAGATTCTAGCTCCACCCATGTGGACACATCTTGCTGGGAATTCCTTTACATATTGTCATGTGGACACTGAGGCTCAGACCCAGGAAAGAGATAGGAGATCCTGGAAGGTAAAAGAAGATGCAAGATCCAGTTTGGATAGCAATCATGCATTTCCAGGGGTTGGCAAAAGCTTCATGTTCCAGCTTCAGCTTCAGAACCCAGACCACTCAATTTTGCCCCTCAAGCCATTTCCATACGCCATTTTTTATACAGTCCAAGTAAAGAATGCACACTTACAAGAGGTTACATCAGTGAGCACATGCTCATCAGAAATGTTTACGACCTTGAATATGTACATAGAATCGTAATTTCTGACCTTGAGAACACATTAACCATAACATAGCTAGTTCCCAGTCTTGGCTATGCACTAAATCACAACATAAAATACAACATGGCTGGCCAGAAGTATCAGGGAGAGAACCTAACTATAGCCATTTTGGACCTGACCACAATACAGGTGCACTCACACTTCAAAAACAGGACTAGAGAATAAATTGTTTCTAGTGTCTGTTGTCTTTTTTAATATTGGCATGTCTGCCTTACTATACTCTAAGCACTGTGATAGACCACATGGTGGTCTCATTACCAGTATTTTACAATGCCATGCTCAGAATACCAAGCGTGGCTTGCTCTTTGCACAATGACCCCCCTACACCTCAGCTGTGATGATCTGTCAGTAGTGGCTCTGTCAAGTCTATCCTCAGTAGCTAAGGATGAAAAAAGACAGGGAGGGTGCAGAGGAGTTCCCTGGCATTTTGTACCCAAACTTCCAGTGATCTTCAGAGCCTGGCTGCATCTGAGAAATGCTCTCAGCAGGTGGAGGCAGCAGGAGGAGCAGCTGGGGCAGCCCAGCCTCACACTTCTGCTTCCCTGGGAGGTTTATGTCAGGGCTTGTATCACTGTGGGAGGGTACTTATCATATTGTAGACAGTAATAAGTGGCCACATCTTCAGGCTCCAGGCTGCTGATGGTGAGAGTGAAATCTGTCCCAGATCCGCTGCCACTGAACCTTGATGGGACCCCAGATGCCAAACTGGTTGCTTCATAGATGAGGAGCTTAGGAGCCTGCCCTGGTTTCTGCTGATACCAGGCTAACCACTTACTAATGCTCTGACTTGCCCTGCAAGTGATAGTGACTTTTTCTCCCTGAGATGCAGAATGGGAAGATGGAGACTGGGTCATCTGAATGTCACATCTGGCATCTAAAAGAGAAAAAAATTCACAGCATTAATCATGATATAAAAGGAATTATCTGAAAAGTCAGGCAACACTGACTACACTGGACTTAGCAAATTCCCAGGGTTGTCCCTCCTTACCAGGGAGACAGAGCAGCAGGAGCCCCAGGAGCTGAGCAGGGGCCCTCATGTCCATGCTGTGTCCTGACTGGGACTGACTCCTGCACAGGGTGTGAGCAGCCTATGAAGTCCTCAGGGCAGTGGGCTGTGCTGGGGCACATGCAAATCAGCAGGGCTGGGCAGGGCTGGGCACAGCTGCAGGGCTGGCTCCTCCCAGTCATAACAGGCTCGGCGTCCAAGGTTCCCCGCTCAGATCAGGGCAGCACAAACTCTCCTGCGGAAATGTGTTTCTTCCTGATAGACTTAGGACAGGTTCCTTTTGCTGCCCATTTTCCCGTTGTCGTCTTAATTTTTTTTATTTGAACATGAATCAAAGGGTAATTAAGCCACATCCCAACTCTGTTTCTATTTTTATTTTGAGACTGTGTATTGCTAGGATTTTTAGGGCTTCACCAAGTTGCAGAGGCTCGCTTTGAATTGTTGAAACTCCTGCCTCAGCCTCCCAAGCCACTGGGATTACAAGCATGCACCAACGTGCCCAGCATCTTCTATAATTTTATTACATTTTCTCATGAACTTTTCAGATATATATATATATATATATATAGAGAGAGAGAGAGAGAGAGAGAGAGAACAAGAGAGAAACACATGTGTCTATAGATATATATCTAGGTATATTTACATATGTATATCTACTTATATATGTGTGTGTATATATATTTGTTTCTGACAGGCTGCATATTTAATGAGAAGATCGTTGGATAATAATTAATATGTGTAAACACACATATATATTGAGCTCACAGAATTTGTAGTATCCCTATAATTTGGACTGGAAGGGACATCATTGCTCTGCTTCCCTGGTTATCTTGGTGAGGTGAGTTATCTGCACTAATCTAGAATTTGATGAAATAGAAAAGGAATCAGAAGACGCAGCTGGCAGGATGTGTGAGGAAATGACTAAACTCCATTCATCTGCTCATTCTTTCATTTCACCTCTAGCTCAAACTTGTGTTCCCTCCTTTTCTGAATTATGTGTTCCATCACCAAAATCAAAGTCAGCTTTGGTCAGAGTTGTCTCTTTCCATTTCTGCACAGCTGTGGCTCCCAGTACAGCTCTGCGTGTGGTTATGCATTTCCAAACAGGGCGTGCCAGGACCTCCTCAGTTATTCCTATTGGCTTGCAAAATTCTTCATCCAAACTCCTCCATCCAAACTCCTCCCTTTGGAAGCAGAAATGTTACTTGAACACACTGTTCCCATGTGCCCTTGACCTACTACTGGGTTGCCTAAGTGTATGCATCCGCCTTCCCCTCCTCTCCTCTAGAGCCTAAGACAGCACAGAATTCAATGCCTGCACTTAGACATTGTGGCCCAGGCAGAGTGAGGAGCCCCCAGAGCAGGAGATGAGGGTGGGATCTGTGCAGCTGTTGGGTATTCCCAGTGTGGACATGGCATCCATGGAAGGTGGGAAGGACATCATGGAGTGTTGAAGACACAGTCGGGTGAACTGGCTGACCACATGGGGGAGGTGGCACTGTCATCCCTCTGTGTCATTAAGATTTAGTGAAACAAGGAGGGTATTCACATATGTGGGCTTCTACCTCACTGTACTGTGGTTGTGATCTAGGAAAGGTGAGGTGGTCACTGCTACATGGAATGCGAGTTGCTCATATCCTGGTCATTGTTAGCAGAGCTTGAGGAGTGCTTGTAGGTATGCATGAGAGACCTGTGTGCTGAGA
>PVKS010037618.1:0-18513 GCA_004027875.1 Aplodontia rufa
AATATCCAAAGAATTCATACTTAGCAGCTAAATATTAGAACAGAAATAAAGCACATGATAGATATCTATATCTGTGAACGTATGATATGGAATGCATATAAGCATCAGCAATAACGGTGTGAACCTGGTTGTCCAGTCCCGCACCAGGAACAGCTCTCATTTATTTGTACTTTGGCTTTAGACTCGGCTTCTGTTGAAAGGCAACGCAAGATGCAACACTAAACTTGCAATTGCTAGAAGGATGTTGTTATGATTGTTACCCACTACAGCACTCTATATGAAGTGCTACATGATAAATTTATTTTATATCTTAAAGTCGGAAAAACTACACTTCCCATTCGGACTTGATATGTTTTATTCTTTCTGTTTCACTTTTCACTTTGGCTACTTAGAAACTAAGAGCTTAGTGTGAGATCCAAATTGGTTGCAAAGAACCTTTTCTTTTCTTCATTGTACTCCTTCTAGTCTATCATATTTTTCTTTGTCTCACTTTTACAAATTTTACTCATTTACATTTTTCTATTTTATTATATGTCTTGAAAGTTAAGTATAAACAAATAAACTAATATATATTTTCCTGGTGAGTATGACTCTAAAGCACTTAATCTCTAAGTTTCTATTTTCTCATTTATAAAATAAAAATAATATTCACAGGATGCAAAACTCAAAATATATTATTTATATAATAGTGTTTTCAGACTGTTTTACAAGTATTAGGGCTTATTACTGCCCAAAGTCCATAAATTCCAGTGTTGGAGATCTGCTACTATTTTAGTGAGTCTTTAAACTTTCTTCAGGAAATCTATTCCACCTCCTCCTGTTCTGTCCAGCTTCAGGGACTCAGTCTGGCTAAGAAAGCATCCCATATCCCCAGCCACCGTGATTAGTTCTACATGGGCCTATGACCCAAGCTGAAACAAGCAATATCATACCTAAGATTTTGCTGGAGCAAAGGGGAAACCGATGCTTTCATTTCACTGAAATTGCCCACAGTGAGAAGATCTAAGTCTAACGCTCTTATAGTCACTTTTTTTTATTTCACAGTAAGAATATGTTTTAGGCTAAAACTAAACCAACACAAAAGATAGCAGAATTGGGACAGAGATGATACTCTGACAACAGTGAGTGTGTTGACCCAACCATGTCTGAAGCCTTCTTCACCCTCAAACACAGAATCTTCTGATTTCTTATCACTGGCTCTCTAATTCACAATTTTATTTCAACAAATTCACAGCACATCAGAAATCTACTTAATCATCCTATAATACTATTTTTTAATATGTTCAATCACAATAGATAATATAAAAGAATTCATGGATCATGATATTTTAAAAAATCAGCCAGCATCTATGGGTAAAAAGAATGGAGTTTTGAGAGGGAAAACCCTTTAAACGGCAAGCACTGATCGAGCGAGGTTTTCTTGGACGAGGATGTTATAACAGGATAAAATATTCAAGGATTTCCCTGGGTAAAACTTCTGTGTGAAAGAAAATAGTAAGATACAAAGTAAGAAACTAGCCACTTATCTGTGATATGTCTGACCCTGTGTGAAGGAGAAAGCAATGGAAGGAGAGTTACAGGAAGCATCCTAGACTACACAACTTTACAGATTCAGCAGGGCCACTGGAGAATCCTCAAGCCCAAAGCTAGCTAAGTTTCTCAGAAAAAAAGCCTGCCTTAGTATCCCTGCTGCATTCGGGAATGCGTTGGATGTAGCCTGTGGGTAAGGCGACCTGCGCTCAAATGCAACACTGCATTTACAACATTGCTTTACGTTCCTTGTTGGAGATTTTGTACCTGAATTGTCATTTCCTTGACACCGATAGTGAGATCCTATGGCACAGAGGGGACAAGGCTAAGGAAGCAGTTAACTACAGTAGCAAGTGATTAATGCTGAATCAGAGGAAGAATGGCAGTAACTAACTCCATTTTTTCCTAATAATTCCATAGAAGAGACAGTGATGGCTTCGTATGGACTTTTGACGCAGACTAGTATGGAACAATATGTTAGAAGATTAGAAGCCTCCGCCTAATTTTTTAAAATGGAAACTTAACTACTTTCTTTTCCCCCTTTCAATCTTCTTGATCAAGTTTAATTATCTCCCATAGTAAAACATCACTATGACATACTTAATGCCAAAAACTAAGGTAATAATCATGGGTCACGGTATCATGTCCAAACCTATCACTATTGTGAACGTTGATTTCTTTTATGACTCTTGAATTCCCAGTCGAGTTTCAGAAATCAAAGTCAGCCTGAACAATACCTTTTGTTCCACTGAAATTGTTCTTCACACAGTGGGTGCTTCATAACTATGCATCTGAATGACATAGAGCAGTGCAACCTTTAAGGCAAGAAGCAAGGGAACTGATATCAGTGAGTTCAGCTTTCCCATCTCCACTTACAATTAGCTGTCCCAGTGAAAATTACACCCTAAGGCTAAAAGTGCAGGTTCTAGGACTGCTTTCTGAATCCAGACTTCCATTACTAATGGTTCCTGATTCATTGACTCTCTTTATGCTAGTGTACCCACCAATGCCTACTGTTTTATGCCAGTTTTAAATCATTGGTAAGGTATGATGTTTTCTTAGCTTTATGTACTATGGAGAAAGCAGTATGTTGCTGCTTGTTATGGTCTCTTTAAATCAATTTTTAAATTGATCCAGGCCATCTGATCCTTTTAAGGCCCCTTTTTAAAAAAGAAAAGGAATAAGAATGTTAAAAAAAAATAGTCTATAAGCAGAGAGAAGCAAATCTATAGAAATCTTGTTTCACAGAATTTGGGGGTATCTTGTAGGTACAGTCTCCTTATGCCCCAGATGTTGAAAGTCCTGGCTTCAAATTCTATCTCAGTAGCCAAATGGTAAGAGCTGTAGAGTGGTTAAGGGCTCCTGATTTAGAGAGAGGCAGCCTGGTTCATATTCCTAAGTATTTATTTGCTAACTGTGAATAGGAAATGAGGGTGGTGATATTACCTACTTCATAGAATGATCTATGTGAATTAAAGATTTAAGAAAATTCCTTGATCAGAAGAGATTGGCATGATTCCTGACATATGATGAGCACGCAGTAAGTTTTAACAGGAAGTACTTATTACCTGTTTTCTTAGCAGTACCTACACTGAATTGCTTATTACCTCCTACCATGGTTTCCAAATGGTAACTGAGCTCTGCGTGTCTGATTGCATTATTCTCCTCTGAGTCTTTCCTATTTCACAATTTGGATAATTTTTACATAGCCAGACTATGGTGTTAAAATTAAAGGAATTCTCTGTTCAATATGATATAATAATGGAGCAATGTGTAAAAATTGGTTGTTCATTTCAAATAAGAGTTCAAAACAAAGTAGATGGTGTTCTTTGAACATTAATATGTCTATTATGTACTTTCAATTAAAATATTTTAATGTAGTCCAAAGAGGTACAAAAATTCAAATTTCCAGAATTTCTATCAGTTTTCAAGGAATGCAGATTTGCACACTGGCATTGTATCACACACTCTTTGCTCCCAAAAATTCAATATAATATAATATAAATCCCATATACAAATACCTAAGCAATTAAAGGCAATGTCCTACATTTATCATAGATAATATACAACTTTTTCAAACCACAAAATATGGGACATCTCATTGTTCACAGGTTCAATCACTCTCCTTTACCTAGTGCTAGTAACATAGTCCTTAGTTGGTAGAAAAGGTAAGCAACAGTTTCCTCCTCTGCAATAAGTAAATAATAAACTCTCTACGGGTTTCTTTTACAGGTTGAATAAGCTAATGCTCTCAGATTAATTCCCAGAAGGAAAAATGTTTGTATCTATCATTATCTTCTTCCAAACACTATAGTAACTCACATCCATGTGGTACTTTATAATTTTCAAGTGTCTTTTTTTTTTAAAGCAAGAAGGACAGTGAGAGAGACAAATAAACAGAGAGAATCAATTTTTATTGAGTTTTTCACATGGTCTTTGCTGCTCCAACACTTAGTTGTGTACGTGGGTGCTGGGGTTTGAACCCATGTACTTGCACGTGACGGGCAAGTGCCATAACCACCGAGCCACCACTCCAGCCCCCTGCAAGTGTCTTTTTAACTAAGCAGAAGAAATAGTGAGTATAGCAAGAAAATCTGCAATCACCTGAGGGTGTGAAGGATTAATATAAGACTGGGCTCCAGAATGAGTGGAGAGGACATATGACTGCTAGATCATTCAGGAGAATAAGAATAAAAGAGAGAACTATATATGGCCCATGATATTGTTGTCAATGAAAAGAAGCAACCATTTGCTTGGCTCTCTCTATGGTGAGTTTGGTTGGTTGAACTCACCAATGACTTAAAGCAATGATTCTCAAAGTGTGGACCTTTGACAAACTTCCCCTGGATCTTGTAAGAAATACAAAATTCTTAAGGCCTTATCCCAGGGCTACTGAGTTGAAAACTCTGGGGTTGAGTCTACCCATTCTGTACAAGCTAGTTTCAGAAACCCTAACTTATAATACAGCCAGGAAGACAGAAAGGAACAAAAAGATAAATTCTTCTGTGATGAGTCCTCCATACAATAGCACTAGTTCCAGGAAGCTACTCAAGTATGCCAGAGGGTCACTTTAACCCAATCCAGTGTAGGAGGTAATTCAGATGAATCATCAGGTATGAGTGAAAATCAGAAAGATGAAAGAGGAATAAAGGACTAAATTAGATTCCAACTCTCTTCACCGAATACAGAACACAGAATACAGCTGTACCATAGATTATTATAATTAACATTTTTTAGAATTTCTTACATACCAAGGGTTGCAGTAAACATTTTACATGTATTATTACATTCACTAATTAGAATATGCCTGTAAGAAAAGTACTATTAGTCTCCCAGTTTTGTTAGAAAGACGCTGAGATTTAGACAGTAAACGCTCTTGAGAAGATGGGCAGAAAAAATATGATCAAGAAAACATGGTCTGAGTGGAACAGAATAGAAGATCCTGAGACAAACCCCCATATCTTTAAATGTTTGATATTTGATAAAGGGGGCAAAAACATAGTGTGGAAGAAAGATAGCCTGTTCAACAAATTGTGTTGGACAAATTGGACAGCCATGTGTACACAGCTGAAGCTGGATCCTTATCTTTCGCCCTGCACAAAAATTAAATCAAAATGGGTCAAAGATCTGGATATTAAGCCAACAACTTTAAACTTACTAGAAAAAGAAGTAGGCTCAACATTACAGGACATAGGAGTCGGCGGCGCCTTCCTTAACAAAATTCCCATGGCTCAAGTAGGAAAGTCAAGAATAAATGAATGGGATGCAATTAAACTAAAAAGTTTTTGCACAGCTAAAGATTTAGTGAAGAGGATCAAGAGAGAACCTACAGAATAGGAGAAAACCTTTGCCTGCTACACCTCGGACAGAGGGCTAATATACAGAATATACAAAGAACTAAAAAAGCTAAATACCAAAACCATAATCCAATCAACAAATGGACTACGGATCTAAAAAGAAACTTCTCAACAGAGGAAGGCCAGAAAGCCCATAAATATATGAGAAAATGCTCTACATCATTAGCTATAAGGGAAATGCAAATCAAAACTTCAATGAGATTCCACCTCACTCCTGTTAGAGTGGCAAAAACGAAAAATTCTATCAATAACAGATGCTGGAAGGGCTGTGGGAAAAGAGGAACTGTCACACTGCTGGTAGGACTGCAAACTGGTTCAGCCACTATGGAAAGCAGTGTGGAGAAGCCTCAAAAAATTAGGGCTAGAACCACCTTATTACCCAACTATCCCACTCCTGGGATTTTCCCAAAAGAGTTAGAATCAGCTTATTATAGTGATGTGGCTTCATCAATGTTTATAGCAGCTCAATTTACTATAGCTAGATTATGGAACCAACCCAGATGCCCCTCACTCAACGAGTGGATACAAAAACTTTGGTGCATATATACAATGGAATACTACTCAGCCATTAGAGAAGACGATATTATGGCTTTTGAAATCAAATGGATGGAGATGGAAAGAATTATGCTAAGTGAAATATCCCAATCTCAGAGACTCAAGGGCCAAATGGTTTCTCTCATCTGTGGAAGCTAGAATACATCGGGAAGCAGTATGTTAGACGGCTAAGCTAATAAGAACCTCAAATTGTATGATTCTTAATGCAACAAGGGGAATGATTGCCTAGGATATCTGGAGGTGTGGGGTGGGGGACAGGATGGGGGGAGGGCTTAGGAAGAATATCTAGTAGACTGGAGGGTGGGAATATGGGGGAATCATCTCAGAAGGAGATCTCTGACCTCCACAAGATATCCATTTAACTCAGGGGGTCTTCTGGGGGAAAAAGGAACATGGGGAACCCAAACTGGGCATCCATGACATGGCATTAGCCTTGGATAACTAAGTATATATACATTTGTTCTTGAATGTTTGATAATGTTTCTTCCTCAACTTTAACTCCATATTCATCCAATAAATTAAAAAAAAAAAAAGAAAACATGGTCTGTTTTAACGGAAGAAGAAGCACTTCCCCCATGGACTCACAGTACACAAGAAAATAAGAGCAGAGTGGAGAGGTTCATAGATTTTAGCTATCAATGTCACCCACTGAATGATATGCAATGCTAGGATTTAAGTCCAGTTAGTCTGTCAGCAGTGTTCGTAATGGTAACCACTACCTTATACTGCTAAATACACTTAGCATATTGAATTATAATTACCTGTTAATCGCCCATTTTCCCCTCTAGTTCTGGCTATTAATCTCTAAACCCCAAACAAGCAAGATTGGTACACATAAGAGGCACTTAATTAATGTTTATAAAATTTGTGATTAATCTAAACATTTATATCAGTTTTGGGGTGAAATACAAAATAATCAAGAGACTGGGGTACGTGCGATGTGGGGGTAACTTTGGTTTAGAAGCAAATGCATATCACATTGTTACTTTATATGCATTTATGATTGTACCATAACTCAATTCCTTAAAAAAATACAAAAATCAATAAAATATATGAATAAATGTACACTGGCACTAAAAATGGCATTAGTGTGGACTAAAAATGGGGTAAAGTGTATTTTCATTCTAATTTAAAGAAAAATTTGGCCACAAGTGAATATCATTTATTCTCAAGGACTCCATTTTGTTTTTAAGTTTGATTCAAATCCCCTAAGAGTATTGGTTTGTGAATACAGTTGAATATTTTGATTATCATTCTAATACAATTCCACCTCTCATCTACAACGTAAGATTCATTTGGTTCTGGAACATTTGTCTTTACCTCCATCTCTAGGAATGAAGTGCTCAAGCTAGGTTAAGCCAATCACTTCATTTCACCCTCTTAGTTCTGCCGTGGGTTCATTCATGAGAATGTGATCTAGTCTAGTAAAATCAAGAGGAAAATAAAATCTCAGTCCTCATGCTGGAAATTCTAGCACACAGATAAACTCTTTCTCAAAAGTGTATTTTATGCACTTACTAGAATTGTTACAATTTAATACCCTGAAGAACGCCATCTGGACAAGAAGCAAACACACATAGAAGGGTAGTATCAAAACAATTATGGAATGATTCAGTATCCTGATGATGTGCCTAAAGTCCACATCAGTACTGAACTTCTCAACTTTTAATACAAATTCTATATTGTTGGGAACAGTATTTGCAGGTTTTCTCCTTTGATGCAAGCTAATACATTCTAACAGATACAGTGGACTCTTCAAAGACCCCAGTTATTACATATTCTCTTTCAATACTTAAAACCATATGTATGTTAACTATCCCCTTAGCCCTTCTGTGAACTCTAGCAAAACAGATATTCAAGAGCAAAAAAAATTTACTACTGCTATTATTTGAATGTATCTTCCAAAAATCACATGTTGTAAATTTAATCCTCAATCCAACAGTGTTGGGAGGTGGAGCCTAGTGGAAGGTGTTTAGGTCATGTGGTCTCCACCCTCATGAACTGATTAATAACAATTAGGAAAGACTTGCACCTATGAGTTTAATCTTTAGCTCTCTCACACTCTCTCAACTTTCTGCCTTCTACCATGAGATGATAAAGCACATATGGGCCCCTTAATCTTGAACTTCCCAGCCTCCAGAACTATAAGAAATAAACCCCCATTCTTCAAAAATTTCTCGGTTTCAGGTATTCTGTTATAGCAACACAAAGCTTATACAATTACCATACACATAATCTTTTAAGATCAGTACAATTCATTCTTTCCTGACCCATTCTGACCTAAACTTCTGCCTTTGCAAACAACTGAATTCTTGACTAACTCCCATGCCTAATGACTTCACAGTTACCCTTGTACCCTTTTGAACAGATTAAGACCATACCTTTCTCCCACAAACATTCTTTCAGGGTTCAGGGTCCTACCTCTTTACCCCATACAATGCCTGGTAGCCTGCTACTACAGGCAGCTAGCTGTCGCTAAGTCCAACATCACACCAACAGTTGCTAAGGTATCCCAACAGTCACTCTGCTTTTTTAAAACCTTTACAAAGGAGGATCCCTAAGAGTGCCTCTTACAAGACCAAAGAGAGCTTTGGCATTTCTTGAGATTTCTGCATTAGATAAACTACAAATGTAACAATATAAATTATAAATAGCCCAGGCTCTAAAACTGGCAATGCAGCTAACAGTAATTGCATTGTTCTCTTTAATAGAACGCACATATCACGAGCTATAGAAATTCAATGCATAAAAAAATGAAAAATGCTCCTGAATTGTTTTGTACTTTTAAATCTTCTTTAATGTTTCTCGTGTGTATATTTTGTTTCCTCACACAAAATTATGAGCTTAGAAGATAAGGATGCACTCTTATGTGTCTTCTTTTAAGGGGCAATTATCAAATTGAGGTTGACTTCCATGTAGAAGAGTAAGTAGGCAACAACTTCACTTGGGGGGAGGGTTGTAAAAAGAACTTCACCTCGTGCAGAGTATTGGGATAACCTGAACATGCCTCTTACGATGGAATTCTTGAGCAGTTTCATTGGTTGCATTTATTAACATATTCATCCTCTCAATCACTCTGTGCCAGGCATTGCTAGACTTAAGGAACAAGAGAGCCGTGATTTGTCATGATGACATGAGTATCCTTTGGCTCACATAATCTGTAAAGCAAGACTCCAATTGAAAATGGACACCAGATGAAAAAAGGTACCAGAATGATAACTAGCAGCTTCAGTTTATATTAAATTGTTCTTGAGACAGACAGTTTTAACATTAAGATCTTACACTAAAGCATGCATATCCAGAAATGCCTGGTATACTTTTATACATGATAGACAAGAGTCTGTGGTCTGATCATGCCAGTTCAGGAGTGAAAACTTATCAACATATGTGGCTGATCCACATTGTCAATGACACAGAAACTAAGCATAGAAAAGTCAGTTTAATTTTCAATGTCGTTTTTGCTTTGTGACTTCAGAATTATAATTCTTCTGAGGGAAAAAATGATTCTGCTATAAAAACCTGTAAAGCAGCCTTATTACACAATAGAGCTTTTGATAGCAATGAGGGAAAAAAATGGACACTGTGAATCTCTAATGCTTTTCCTCTTCAAAATAGAACGATTACAATCCATAGGAAATAGTTATCAATTTGATACCATTACAGAGTCAATTATTTCCTTCACTTACAAAATAGAGTTAATATCTGGAGTTAGCTAACCCAAATGGCTCTAAAGTGCTTAGTAGTCACTACAAAATTTCTCTCATCTTTTCACAAAATAAAAATGCTCAGAAGAAATAGAGAAGAGATGAAAATTTCAAACAACCTTGAAAATTAAACATGAAGGACAACCTAATACCAGAATCTTAGAGGAACTTACAGTAGTTATAAAGTAGAATGAAGCTAGACTGAAAAATGTGGGCAAATTGCATTTTATGAGAGTATATCATAGTGGACCAGAACGTGAACTCCAAGTCAAAACTGGATCTAAATTTCATCTTCACCTAGCCATATGATCTTCATAATTTTTTTCTGTAAAATGAGTATGCTAATACTACACTATTGTAAACTGAATCATGTTCCCCTAAAATCCATTTGTTCTTCAATGTGACTATATTTGGAGATAAGACCTTTAAAAAGGTGACTAATATTAAATGAGGTCTTAACAGTGGAGCCCTAATTCAATAGGACTAGTGTCCTTAGAAGAGGAACATATACCAGGAATGTACATGCACAAAGAAAAATACATGTGAGATAACAGCAAGAAGGCAGTCATCTGAAAGCCAAGGAAAAGAGACCTCATCAGAAATGAACCTTGCAATCATTTCGATCTTGAACTTCCAGCCTCCAAAACTGTGAGAAATAAACTTCTATCATTTAAGCAACCCAATCTGTGGTATTTTGTAAGTGACAACCTGATCATACTAATGAAACAAACTTCATGGGCTATTCTGGGGCCTGAAGGCATTGATGAACAATATAGGGCCTGGCACAAGGTATATATTCAATGAATGTTTGTTCCTGTAATAGCTAGTAATTCATAAACAGGGACCAGCTAGAAAATAAAGGAAGGATGTTCCCTATATTTCTCATCATCTGTCCAAAAATTCTTTGGGAGAATTAAGCTCTTGCTATTGATGTCAAAGGCTGGGTTGGGGCACATTTGAAGAGGAGTAAGACATGGTGCATGAAGCTACCTCAGTGCACACCTTCCTCCTTCAGATGACAGTTGGATTCAAACTGCAGCCTTAGTTTTCCCATACCTGCAACAGATCTGAGGGCCCAGCAGCAACTAGATCTTGGTCCTGAGGCAGTTATTGCACATGTTCACCAATAGTCACATTTCTTCTCAAGGTGAATTCCTGATTGCTAGAAATGTCTAAACCTGGAACCAAAAGAAAGTACATGGAAAGTTGGGACCAGGAGAGGAATCACTGCTCCCACCCTCTCCCTTGGCAGAACTGTTCAAGTAGGTGGGTCATATGTGGGATAATACTGCCAAACACTTGCATCCCCTTCAGTCCATGAACTAAAAGAAACTGCATTATCTACTTAGACTGACCATACTTAGGTCTGTGTACATGCATAGATGTAAGTGCATAATGTCTGTGTGCATGTACATAGACATAAGTAGATAAATATATCAAATATGAACTGGCCATTGAGAGAGGTCGTCTAGTATCATGTGTTAAATCCAGATAAGGTGTAATGTTATACAACATAATACTTTTTTTAGAGATGTTGTGGGAAGGGGAAGGGAGGGATAGGGTGGGTAATTGGGGGGCACTCCTGGGGGTAATTCTAATATCCATAATATATACACATTTTATATTATTTTGTTAAAAACTTGTATGATTTTTCTATAATAAATCTCTCAATAAAAAAATATGAACAATGCTTACCAGGTATTCATACAGTTATTAAAGTTTCTTCAACTTTTTATTTCCTTTTGTACATTTATATCTATTAATTTTGCACTATAAATTTATGCTGTTTGCATAATTTTTAAATTTAGTTTAGAAGCCAAATTTTAATGTCCTAGAGGTTTTAATGGAAAATTCACATTTCCCTGAAATTAATATAATCCCTCCATATCAACTATTTGTATAACAGAAGAATTGTGGTCGATTTTTT
This sequence comes from Aplodontia rufa, assembly GCA_004027875.1. Classification (NCBI taxonomy): domain Eukaryota; kingdom Metazoa; phylum Chordata; class Mammalia; order Rodentia; family Aplodontiidae; genus Aplodontia; species Aplodontia rufa. The sequence continues at coordinate 11,574 of PVKS010037618.1, forward strand.
ATTGATATAATTTATTTGCTTTTATTTTTTTCCCTTTCCACATCTTTATTGGTGCATTATAGTTGTACGTAATAATGAGATTTTTTGATGCATATTCATACATGCACACAATATAACAATACAATTTAGACACTATCACTCTCAACATTTCCCTCTCCCTTTTCTCCCTCCTCCCTCTTCTGGTCCCTTTCCTCAAATCTCCCTTTGATTTTCAGGAGATGCCTGCCCATCTCCCACCTTTCTCTTCTTTTTTCCTCTCTAGCTTTTGCATAAGAGAGAAAACACATGACCCTTGACCTTCTGCATTCAGCTTACTTTACTTAACATAATGATCTCATGATTCCATCTACAGTTGATCTCAAGTTCCATCCATTTTCCTGCAAATGACATAATTTCATTATTTTTAAGGCTGAATAAAATCTCATTGTGTCTATATACCGCATTTTCTTTATCCCTTCACCTGCTGATAGACAGCTAAGCCGGTTCCTTAATTTATTTGCTTTTAATTGTTGTTTTAAGTTGTCTGATTCTCCATGACAGTTTGTGTGTTTAAATAAGATTGTAAAAACCTAGATTCTTAAATTGTCACAAATATAGACCATTTCCCAAATGCTTAACTTTTTAACTACTTCTGCCTATAATTCAAAATAATCCTTGTACAACATGTTGAAAGTTATACCCTAAGGTCTAGATAAATCAGCATAAGTCATTTTGAAAAAGATTAGTATAGATAGTAAAATGGCTAGGCAGTCAGAACAATGGGCCCCATTGAATCACACCTGGAAACCAACAGGTAGAGAGAGATTAAGGGCAGGCTCAGGGTCTTCAAATGTGAAAAAGACCATGAGGCTCACCTGTGGGAGCAGCTCTTTTTTCCCAGAGGCCTGCAAACTAAGAAGTGGAGGTGAACACAGATGGGAACTAGGAAAGTTTTGCTATCTGTTCTACATAGATTTTAACCAACGATTTGGGTGCTCAGTTTCAATGCCCATTTTACATAGATTTTAACCAATGATGTTGGTGCTTCTCTCAATGCCTGCTTTACATAAATCATAATTAATACCCATAACCCAAAGCCAACATAAACCCCGATCTAGCACATTAATTATGCTGGTTTGGTGGAAGTCGGGTTCGTGTCCCCTAACCAAGAGACACTAAGGCAAGCACAGCTGACAGATTTGATTTTCAGAAAATAACAGAAAATAAAGCCTATGGAGAAGAGCAGACGTCCCCAGAGTGGGAGAAGAGAACAGAACTGAAGAGGCAGTTAGGTTTGCCTTTTTATAGGATGTTCTCCCTTCGATTGGTCATCCTCTCCCTTCCCACCTAGGACATGGGTGCAGGAAACTCTGGTTGGGTTCAGGCTTTGGTTTGTGCCTGGGCATCAACAGAAAGAATGTGGTGCCTTCCTTAGCAGAAGGGAGTGTCTGCATCTGGACCCACCTTGCCAGACCCTTCTTACTGTCATTAGAGATGTCAAATTGATCTTAAAAGAAAAAGAACCAGTTTCCCTTGATTGACTTGAACATTCTAACTACTCTGAGTGCCTAACTTTTCCCCCTGTCTCACTGAGACAGGAGCCTCCTTCCAGGCACCCCTCTGCATTGGAGAGACACTACTCTCCTTCCTTAAATAAATCCCACTCCTTTAACTCTTCCCTTCCATGGTTGTCTGTGGATTTTATTCTTCAAATTTGCAAAACAAGAACCCAGAAGAAGATTGGTGCCAAACCACCAAGAGCTACAATGCAGTGTGTGTGTGGCAGGGGGATGGGGGTGATGCAGGTTTTGTGGATGTCAGGTTCGTGTCCTCTCAGAGTTGAAGAATGAAACTGAGGGACACTGAGGCAAGTGTAGTAAATGGATTTTATTTTATAGAAAGTAAAACATAGGGAAAAGAGCAGACTTCCCCCAGAGTGGGGAAAGGGGATAGAGCCGATGAGGCAGTGAGGTTTGCCCTTTTTATGTGACGTCCTCTCCTCAACTGGTCACTGCTTCCCTGGCCCTGTACCTAGGACACACGCATGGGTAATTCTGGTCCAGCCTTGGGTTTGCACCTCTGGCATCAAAAGAAAAAATGTGGCTAGCAGAAGGGTGTTGGTATTTCAAGCCACCTTACTGGACCCTTAACATTAGCATTGGGTGATGTCAAATTGATCTTAAAGGAATAAAACCAGTTTTCCCTTGATGGTCTGAGTTAGTCTTTGATCCTGGGCCACAAGCATCTTTATCAGCAGAGGGAAGTCGCTGTGTGGACCGCCATTGTAGTGAAGGGGATGTGAAGCTGATATGCACCTCTGCTTACTTAGGGCAGTGGAATGCCCTTTGCCCTCTCAGGAAAGATGACCATCAGTTAATTTTCTCCTTATTGACCCACATTGTTCTGCCTACACTGACTGCCTAACTTTTCTCTGCCTCAGGGGGATAATCCAGCTCTTAACTGGGTAACTGCTAATACCATTTCAGCTGCAGAAATCTGCAGCCAGCCCAAATTCCCAATTTTCACTGGGAATAGCTGCATACACTAGAAACGGGATATTTTGGCCACAGAAATCTGCAGTCAGTGCAAACTCCATTTGCCAGCTGAAGCAGAGAATTTGGCCTCATTCCAAAACTCCTGCTTTAGTTTAACCACAGGAACTGCATTCTGATAAAGTTCAACAAGAATATTTTGAGGTTTTATGTTTGATATTCACTTAGAGGTGGTTTCTAGGATTGTGTCAATTAATCTGGAGAGCCTCCTTGAAAATATACTGCCCCTTAGGGGACCCCACTGGATTTCCAGCAAGCTGAACGCAGCATCTGCTGTCCCAGCCATGTGGCTTGGCCTCAATGCTCTTTCCCAAACCTCTCATCCCTCCTTGAAAAATTGTCTTTTTCAGGGGGTGTTTTAGTCAGGGTTTCTGTTTTGTTTTGTTTTGTTGTTGCTGCTGCAAACAACATATTTAACAAGAACAATTTTAGAAGAGGAAAAATTTATTTGGTGCTCACAGTTTCATAAATCGCAGTCCATAGACGGCCAGCTCCATTGCTCTCTGTCCAAGGTGAAGCAGGAGGGTGTGGCAGAGGAAAGCAGCTCAAAACCCAGCACAAGGAAACAGACAAACTAAGCTCAACTCAGCAGGGACAAAATATATACCCCAAAGGCACAGCCCCATCCGCCTCCTTCAGCCACACCCTACCTACCTAGAGTTATCTCCCAGTTAATTCATTCAAGTGGATTAATCCACTGATTGGGTTAAGGCTCCCATACCACATTCATTTCACCTCTAAACCTGTTTGCATCGTTTCTTACATGAGCTTTAGAGGGATACTGCCTATCTAAAAACAGCAGGGATCTTTTTCTATAAAGTAAAGACACAGTCATTCACACTATAGGGTATGAATTAGCCCAACAGAAGATAACTAATAAATGCATTTTATATGGATGTTATGTTTTATTAATCCTTTATTCACATAATACCTTGCATATAATGTATAAGGTATATTATGAATACTCAAGAAGTGGAGTAAAAAATTTTAGGGCAAATACAAGGTATGTTTTCTAAAATTTGTTCTGGAATGTAGAGATTTTTCTGTTGCAAAGCTTCCTTTGCTTCAGATGACTTGTTATAATCTGAACTAACTTCTCTCCTTAATTTTACTATAGCTTATATCAGGAACCCATCAAGTCTCCCCCAAAATACCCAACAGAGCTTGCCTCTACTGCAAATAATCTATTAATCATTTCAAACCACTGACTCTCTCTGGGACAGTAATCTCCATATAGTACATGCTCAATAAACATTAAGACCAGGCATAGTGGCGAATGCCTGTAATCCCAGTGGTTGAGGCAGGAGGACCATAAGTTCAAAGCCAGCCTCAGCTTCTTAGCAAGGCCCTAAGCAACTTAGTAAGACACTATCTCAAAATTTTAAATAAAAAAGGGGGCTGGGGATGTTGCTCAGTGGTCAAGAACCCCTGGGTTCAATCCCCAATACCAAATAATAATAATAATAATAATATGAACATTAAGCACACACACAGTAGTGAATAAACACTTGCTGAATAACTTGATTTGATAGTAAATTGAGAGTATATATGTCGGGAAAAAAAGAGATTTTTTGAAAATCTGGAGTTATTTTCTCTATGTATGTGTTTGATATTTCTAAATCACCACCTAAAGTATTATTTCCTCTTTAAACTATTTTTTATTTATTTACTTTTTTCCAATATCACAGAAATATTCTATTTCCACACATCAATCAGAAAGGTTAAAATTAAAATCATACATTTAAGAAAGATTTTAGCAAACTCATGTGCTATGAAAGGTACCAAAGTAAAAACTTGGCATTCACCAGGAAGGCTTAATAAATTACAAGCCAAATTATCCACTACAGACTACTCAAGACTTTGTACTAGGAAATGCTGCTTCTTCCTTACTTTTTAACAGTCTTTCCTAAAGTATAAATCAATTAAATCCATTTATTACAAAGTAGTGTTTTTACAAATTTTATGGGTTTTGCTTTCCTTCTCCCTTTGAGTGGTTGAGAATTAAAACATTAATTTTGTCAATTAAATACCGTATGCAAAACAGCACTATGCATACATATTTAACAATCTCTACAGCATATATACATACATTTACATACACCAAAAATTATAACATATATATCAATGTATCATATAGTATGATCTTAGGACTCAAATTAAATGGACTATACCATCAGATTCAGGGAGAGAGGCATTTTAAATCAATTCATTCCACAATTTAAGGTACTCCAATAGTAAAACTGAGTTACATTAATAAAATTATTCAGTATTTAGTTTTTTTATATTATTAACTTGGACTTCAAACCCATCATTTTGATAGATAACTTTTTAATGAACATAAAATAATATTTCATAAAAACATTGATATTAGAGAAAAATCCATAAAGCTTCAAATCATCTCTCAGTTTTATATCTTTTGGTTTATTTACTCTTATATTCCTTTTTAGGAATCTCTCTTGTTCAATGGCATTAGCTAATATACATGATAATAAATTAAAGTATGTTTCTCTAAGAAACACTTGAATTTTTAAAGAAAGTTTTGAAGACAAAAGACTTAAGGACCCAAGGAAGAATTTGTAGCTACGTCATAGTCACCATTATGACTCCTGTATGTCCTTACTTGCTCTCAGTTAGAGATGCATTCACTCATTCATTCAGTCCCTAATATCTGAGTGCAATGAATTTGTACCAACTGTTGCACTAAACTCTGGGATATCATAGAATAAGACCTGGTTCCTTCTACTCTTGAGCCAAGAGATCCCCAAAGGATGTGGGCCATAAAGAGCATTATAATAAATGTGCCAAAAATGCTAGGTAAAGGGCTAGAACGGTGACTCAGCAGTTACAGCATTTGCCTGACATGCATGAGTACGCAAGTTCAAACCCCAGCACCACGTATGCAACGAAGCTTCAGAGCAATGAAAGCCACATGAAAAAACTAAATAAAATTCATTCTCTCTTTCTCTTTCTCTTTTCTCTCTCTCTTAAAAAACAAAAGTGCTTGGTAAAGGACTACATTTCATTTGAGAAGAAGTGAGTCAGGTCACATAGCTCAAAATAAGTAAAGAAAGAATTGAGATTTACACCCTATTAGCCTGACTTCAGGGCCCATGGTATCAATGTTTTTTTGCATTAAGGAAAAGCAACTAGGGAATAGAGGCAGCCATACCTCTGGGTGAGACTGTCTATCTTTTTACACATATATATCAAACAGACTTTTTAATAGTACTCCCATGAACATTCACGTATGTTTCATGAGGATGATGAATTATCAGGATATCCTATTCATAAAGGAGGTAGTATCTGAGCTTGAAAAGGAAGTAGGAGTTTGCCAGCTGGAGAATGGGTGGTTCAGGGAGAAAGGAGGCTGCTCCAGGAAGAGGGAAAACAAAGTACAAAAAAAAAAAAAAAAAAAAGTGGAGAAAAGGGCAGCCAGGAAGGGTCTGGGCACGGGTGCGGAATGCCTGTGGGCAGATCTCGGCTACCACTAGCTACTCTAAACTGAAGCCAGATTGCACTTTTAAAAACACAAATGAGACCATGCCACTCTTCTGATAAACTCCCATTCACAACTTACCATTGCTCATAGAATAAAGCTCAAATTCCTTTCCACAGCTTACAAGGCCCTAGCAAATCTATTTTTCCCAACTCTTTGTCCCTGTCATGTGCCAGCACCATCCGCACCCCCATGCTCACTGCTCTCCAACCTCATTCTCTCCTCTCTGAACAACTTCAAGGCCTTTTCACGTGGTTTGCCAATACCAACCCCTCAAAAGCAAGCTACTGAGGTTGGGGATTTAGCTCAGTGGCAGAGCGCTTGCCTAGCATGTGCAAGACCCCGAGATCGATCCTCAGCCCTGCCCAAAAAAAAAAAGCAAGATACTTCCCTGGCTAAAGCAATACTTTTCCCTCCCTAGTGCCACTGCATTATCTATTACGTCACCCTATTTCCCTAATAACCTCATCTCTTTGGTTAACTAATTTTTACATCATTTGTTTATCACTCATCTGACTCTGACATAAGAATGTCAGCCCTTGAGGAAAAGAGCCTAATTTGTCAAGTTCACAGCTATATTATGTTGGGAACATGAGGTTCAGCTGGCTTGTAAGAGAATTGGTGGTAAACAATTCTAAGGGGTTCAGCTGGCTTGTAATTAGCAAACTGCCTGACCGCATGACTAAGCTATTCGGCCACTCATTTGTTACAATTGGGGAAAGGTGTTTGCATTGTACCCTACTGGCTGTTGTAATGGATAAATAGAGTAGCAGCTAGTCAGGTAAAGGAAGCAGCCAAAAGAAGCAAGTAGCCAAAGAGAAAGCATAGAACCAGAGGAGAAGAAGCAGCAGCCAGAAGCAGAAGCAGTCAGAAGCAGCAGCAGCAGAGACGTCAGAGAGATCAGCAGCTTAGA
>PVKS010037619.1:0-18507 GCA_004027875.1 Aplodontia rufa
GCACCGCTACTGTAAGAAGGCTCATGGTGCAAGTGGGTGGTGTGTCTGTTGAATTTGCACACTTCTTCCATCTCTGTGCACCTGGAAGATCATAAAGGTGGCTTTAGTGCTCCGGGCAGCAGGAGCCTCTTCCACAGGTCTCAGCAAGAGCTGCCCAGGAGAGCCCTCAAGTGGCAATAGCCAGCCCTCACGGGGGCAGGAAGTGGGAGGATCTGGCCCCTCTCGCTTTTGGGGGGAAGCAACACCTGGACTTACCCTCCAGAGTGATATACTCATGAGGGACAATTTACAAAAGGAAAATCAAGGTGTCCATTGGAAAATGAATGGATGTGGGCTGATCAAAAGAAGACATTTCCACAGGCACAGTAGTGCATGCCTTTAATCCCAAACAGTTGGGAGGCTGAGGCAGGAGGATCGCAAGTTTGAGATCAGCCTCAGCAATTTAGTGAGACCCTGTCTCAAATAAAAAATAAAAAAAGGGCTTGGGATGTAGCTCAGTGGTAGAGTTCCCCTGGGTTCAAACACACACACGCACACGTGCGCGCACGTGCGCGCACACACACACACACACATTTGGTTTCTACAGAGGAGATATAGTTGTATTATGTTAAATAAAAAAATAGGCAATACCATTTGATACATGGTACAACTATGTGAAAATGACCCCACTGGAAGGAAAGACACCAAACTGCTGTTAGCATTTGTCTTTGGGAGGTGGATTATGGTTGCAAACCAGGAAGAGAATCCTTACCAGAACCTGACAGGATTGCACCCAGATCTGGGATTTCCTGCTTCCAGAACTCTGAAAAAATGCATGAACCCTTATATTTCTTCTGATGACGTGAGATGATGTGACGCCCATGTGATAAAGTGAGGTAGATGACACATCAGGCTACCAGTCACCTTCTTATTCAAATGCACGCACTGTGATACCCTAGCCGCAGACGTGACAACCAAGACAGCCACCCCCAACTAAGGAGGGATAACATATACAGTGTGGACACACTGCACGAAGTGTGTCGCATCCTGGGTGGGACAGAGAGGGATGGTGGGAGAGTTCCTCATGCTGCTCAGCGTGCCGTAGAATTTAAGGCATGAATTGTTTATTCTTAGAATTCTCCATTTGATGTTTTGGGCCGTAACTTATTGCGGGTAACTGAAACTGTAGAAAGTGATACCGTGGGCGAGGGATGGGTGGAGACTGCGCACGTGCCTTTACATGAGTGATTTCATTGTGTATCTACAGTTCCATGACATGATTTGTGTAGGGCCTGAAGCTTGTCCAGGCTTTAAAGGGCTTTAAGCTACAGACCCAGAGGACACAGAAGGTTCTCAGAGAAGTAATAAATGCATTTCCCAGCCTTTCTGAAAATAAGGCTCGCATAGGAAACATTTTCTTATGGGATGAACCAAAGAGGATTTCAGTGTCCAAATGGATAAAAACGGTCCTTATATTTTCTCTGCATTATATTAATTAGATAAAAAATAAAATGTGAAATATAAAGGAAGGTATGAATATTAAATTTGTATAATACTTCCCCCAAATATCCTTACAAGTGTTTAATGAGAAAGTAGAGCTTGCTTCTAGGAACCTGGCCGTTTCCTATCAGGTTTTATGCTTGAAATGACTATGTGTGATTCCTTACGAGACTTCGTAGTGTCAATTTCCTTTCATTTGTGAGTTATGCTCATTGAGAATCATTGTTCTCACAAGTGTTTGATCCAAAAAAATTACGACTGTTGAAATTATGTTTAAAGAACGTAATCGCTGCCTTCTTTGTGGACAAGTGCAGTGTGGCGACTTCCTGTGATTCATGGATTTTCTTAATCCAGTGGATTTTCTTTTGATGGCAAAGAGTTTCTAATAACAATGAAACTCTAATTTGCAGTAGGTACAAGCATAACTAGTGCTACCAGTTTCACCCCCAGGGCACATTAGCTCCACAGGGACCAAGGCATCTACCACAGGACCAGAGGTTTAGGGTTACAGCCTAGAACTGCACAGGCCAGAGCCTTCTTCCCAACCAGAGTCTGAATCCTTGACCTCCACTCTCACCTCTTACACCTTGATCTCTACCCTGCTCCTCAGGGCTCTAGAATACCACCCAAAACAGCTTCTCAGGCCTCTTGCACGCACAGGACATAAAATTCATCATTTTAGGGCTGGAGGTGCAGCTCAGTGCCAGAGCATTTGCCTAACAATAGCTACAAATTACTATTTTACCATTTCAAAGTACACAGTTGGTGGCATTAAGTGCATTCATATTGTTGTGCAACCATTACCACCTTCCACCCTTGGAACATTTATCCTGCAAACTGAGTCTCTGTACCCATTAAACACATTCTCTTCTCTCCCAAGCCCATGGCAACCACCGTTCCGATTTCCAACTCTATGAATGTGACTACTCTAATTGTGACTACTCCACTTGTATCTAATACAAGTGGAATCATGGTACCTCCTTTCGTGACTGGCTTACTTCACTTGGCTCAATATCCTCTATGTTCAGGCATATTGTAGCACGTCTCAGAATTTCCTTCCTTTTAAAAACTGTATAATATTCCATTGTGTGGATATACCACATTTTATTTATCTATTGGGTCATCAGTGGACACTTGGGTTGCTTCCCCCTTTTGCCTGTTGCAAATAATGCTTCTACAAACACGGTGTAGAATCTCTGCCATTTATCAGAAGTTCATTCAGAGAAACTGAAGCCTTTATTCTACAATCCTGGGCCTTAAGAGGCACAACCATGTCAGGGGAAGATACAGTGTGAGGTCGCCACTCTGCCACGTTATCAATTACATGCCCTTGGGCAAGTTGCTCTGCCTCTCCAACCTCACAGAGTTTCTGGGAGAGTCAAGTGAAGTAACAAACAGCACTGCTGGAAAGACAGATAAAGAGGGAAGCAGAAATAATAATGGCTGGAAGTTGCTCGACTCCTTTTCCCATTTCCTGACATGAGGGAAGCCTGGAACAGCTGAAGTGCTATAAAGATCTGTCAAATAAATGAATCTAGAGTCTCGTGGTACAGCTGATTCATACCTTAAATCCCTTTCTTTGAAAGAGTATCATTAAATTGGGGAAACTGAGAGGTCCCACTTTTCTCCATTTATTACTGTGTAGGTAACGATTCCTCGGGGCGATATTTTAAGAAAGCACACAAGATTGTTGTCATATAGAATCCAGTCCTGGGACCATCTTTATACTGGAAACCTGGGTCCAGAAACTCATCACTGCCAGATCCTGTTTTTTTATTTGTTTTGTTTTTTAAGAGAGAGGGACAGTGGGGCTGGAGCGGTGGCTTGTGATTACGCTTGCTTGGCAGGCGTGAGTACGTGAGTTCAAACCCCAGCACCACGTACACAACGACGTGTCCTAGGAATGAAAATCACATGAAAAAATACATAAAAATTACTCTTCTCTTTCTCTTTCTCTCTCATTGACCCCTCTTTCTTTAAACAAAAGAGAGAGAAAGAGAGAGAGAGAGAGAGAGAATCAATTTTATTTAGTTTTTCATATGGCTTTCATTGCTGACACTTAGTTGTGTATGTGGTGTTGGGGTGTGAACCTGGGTCCTCGCACATGCCAGGCAAGCACTGTAATGACCCAGCTACCGCTCCAGCCCCGCCAGCTCCTATTAATGAAATAAAACTCCAATCTGTCCCCAAGATGGTTGGCCTATGATCTGCCTTAATCCTCAGTGTTCTTTTTGGCCAATCTGATCTTTCCCTCCACAAGGTGATGGATTTATAATACCATTGACACTAATTCCTTATTTCCTTGACAAAGGACAAGGTCCTAATTCTCATCTTAAAGTGGTTCCTTGACTGTAAATGCAGAGATTTTCTCTGGAAGGATCCATGGGAACCTGTTAGCAGTACTTGCCTCTAATCAGGAGGATTTAGGACTTGGGATCAAGTGGGAGAAAAATTGATTTTTCAGTGCAAACTTATTAGTGTTTTTTGGCAAAGCATTTTGTTATGTTGTATCTGTAATGCTTTTTTTTTAATCCCACTATTCTTGAAGCAAAAATAAGTACTGACTATGTGTTTAACCAGCTCTGAGTCACTAAGGGGAAAAAGATTCCAACAGCAGAGGAAATGATTCTTGCATCAAAACATCAGCCAGCCCTAAGGAAATTAAAAATGAGATGAAGCTGATTTAGAGACCATGCTGTGTAGGATTTGTCAGCAGAGTGGGAGTCAGATAAAATGGGGAGCGAATTCTCCTGTTGACATTTTTTTCTCTCCCTTGTATAAAGAGAGATGCACTGAACCGGAATGGTCAGAGTTTAGAGAATAAATTAACTAAGCTGCAAGGAACCCTTTTTGAGGAGGAAAAAAAAACCCAAACAAACAAACAAAACAAAAAAAAACCCAACTTTGCCACTTTCGGAGCTAGAAATCTCAGTTTCCTTATTTGCAAGGGGATAATAATGCCCATCTGTTACTACTTTTTTTTTTTTTTAAAGAGAGGGAGAGAGTGAAAGGGAGAGAATTTATTTTTTCTTCTGGCCTTCATTTCTCCAACACTTAGTTGCTACATGGTGTTAGGGTTCATACCTGGGTCCTTGTACATGCCAGGCAAGTGCTTTAACTGCTGAGCCTCCACTCCAGCCCCCCATCTGTTACTTCCAATCCTGGGAGGGTACTTGGGTGTTTTTCTCAAGGGGACTTTGAAGAACATAACCACTAGAGACGGTGGGAAGATTCGTGTCTTCAGTGTCTGCTGAGTGCCATTTGGCAACCTGAGAGTTTGATTTTATCTTCACAGCAAACACACCAAGTAGGTATTAAAACAGTTCTCATTTTATAGAGAATAGAGCCTCTGAGAAGTTCAGTAACTTGCTTAGAGCGGCACAGTTAACGAGAGCCAGAAGCAGGATTCAGATTAGCAGACCTATCTGTCTGATAAAAAGCCTGTCTCTCCCCCCACCCCCGCCCCGGGGTTTCAGTCCCCAGCACAGGCAGCAGGAACCAACCCCATCCCAAAACGCATCAGGAGGGGCCTTGGACCCCGTTCTCCCTGGGACCTGCCCGGGGTGCTGTGGCACCAAGAGTGCAGTAAAGGAAGTCAGCCTCAGCTCATCTTTCTCTCGCCTGGCATCTTTGGTCCATTGGGGTGAAGAGTCCTCTGAATAGGTGGCCCTGTGTTATCACCTCTGAAAAGTAACATGGAGTTTGTGTGTGAATCAAGCAAAAAGATGTATTAGGAGAATTAGATTTTAGAAGACTGGCTCGAAAATCTAAATTCTGGGGCAAAACTCAACCAGAAGGTCCAAATAACCGGAGTTTTTCTAAATGTAGGAGGAAGGATTGGTGTTCTGTTATGCGTTCTTCACGTAGATCCTCTTAGGCACTGAGCCAGGGGCTGGGCCTCAAGATGAATGTGGGACAGACCTGCCTTAACAAGTTTTTGCAAGCATATGTGATGTATTGGAACCAACCCAGCCTCTAGTTCTTTTCCAATCCAATTTCTGACTTTTTCTTTTTCGTTTTTTTTTTTCAAAGAGAGAGGGACAGTGAGAGAGACAGAGAGAGAAACAACTTTATTTCGTTTTTCACATGGCCTTAGTTGCTGCAACACTCAGTTGCGTACGTGGTGCTGGGGTTTGAACCCGGGTCCTCGTGCTTGCCAGGCAAGCGCTGAAACCGCTGAGCCACCGCTCCAGCCCCTTTCTTTTTCTTTCTTTCTTTCTTTCTTTTTTTTTTTTACTGGGCTTTAATGCAGGGGCACTTAGCTGCTGAATCACATCTCTAGCCCTTTTTATTTTTTATTTATTTATTTTTAAATCTATTTATTTTTTATTTATTTATTCTTGCTAAGTTGCTTAGGGCCTCTCGGAGTTGCTGAGGCCAGCTTTGAACTTACAATCCCCATGCCTCAGCCTCCTGAGCCACTGGGATTGCAGGCGTGCGCCACTGCGCCCAGCCTGCCCTTTGAAGTCTTCTGTAAGAGGCATTCTGGAGTGTCTCCATGGTAGTGACCACAGTGAAGCCCAAATGCAATGATAGATGGAGGATGGAATATTCTGGAAACACTTAGCCCAGTTTTGAAAGAGGAGTAAAGGTAAGCCAGCCCAGGAGAGGTGTCCCACAGGGGACATGGCCTCCCTGCGCTCTTCACTTTGGGGACAGCAGTGAGAGACGCAGATTTACCAACATGGCAGGAGATGGAAGGAGGCGAGCTCACATCAGAGAGCATGGTGGGGGGCAAGCTCACCCTTCTATCAGGATCCCACTTCTGGAATAACAGCTCCAATGCACTCGTGAGGGCGAAGACCCATGCCCTAATCACTTCTCACACTCCTGCATTGCTGATGAAGCTCTAGTACATGGAAGTCTCCAAGCAGCCCTGCAATGTGGCCTTAACAGCATCCCTCCGTTGACCTCTGTAGTAGGGGAAGGGGAGGCAGGGACAGCGTGGGGATGGCATTGTGTGCACGGGCAGGGGGACCATTAGGAGAGCCTTGCAGTAAGCCAGGTGGGGAGAGATGACAGGAACCACAGAGATAGTCAGATGTGATCTTTCATACGTGTGTGTGTCTTTTAAGAACTTTTTATTTTGGAAAATTTCAAACATACAAATGTGAGATGAATACTTTGTACCCAATTAGCCAGCTTGAACAGTCCACACTTGGCCAATCTTATTTCATTTCTCTACTCAACAGCTGAGTTTGTTGGTGGTGGTGGTTTTTATTTATTTATTTTCGGTACTGATGATTGAACCCAGGGCTTCACGCATGCTAGGCAAGCACTCTGTCACTGAGCTATATTCCTAGGCCTCTTTATTTTATTTTTGAGGCAGGGACTTGTTACGTTGCTCAGGTTGGTCTGGAACTTGTGATCTTCCTGCCTCAGTCTCCCAAGAACCTAGGATTTCAGGTGTGAGTCACCTTGCCCAACAAACAATTTCGGTGTATGTAGTAGTAGGGATTAAATCCAGGGCCTCAAAAGCACTCTTCCACTGAGCTACATCCCCAGGACACGATTAGATTATATTAAAAGAAAATTTTAAATATATAATTTCAGTTATAAATATTTCAGAATACATTTCCAAAAGGTAAGAACTTTTTATAAATTACAATAATAGAATCACAAGACATTATCAATCTATAAATATCCAACGCATATTCAGAATTTTCTCATATAACCTATTTTTTACAATTGGTGTGTTTAATTGATGTCTTGATTTCCTCTAATCAGGACCCAAAATCCTGCATTAAGTTTATAGGTGTTGTAAATCTCTTCTTTTTAATTTGCTGTGGTAAAATATACATGAGAATTCACCATTTTCAGCAGGTAAGTGTATAATTCAGGGGCATTGCATATATTCACAGCACCATGCCCACCTCTCTCCAGAACTTATTTATCTTCCCAAACTGAAACTCCGTACCCATTAATAACTCCCCACTGCCCTTTCCCTCCCCCTGCCTTAGACAACCACAGTTATACTTTTTACCTTTGTGATTTTGACAACTCCTATCATCTCAGTCCATTTTGAGTTGCTGTAACAAAACACCTGAGTCGGGATCCTTTATAAGGAAGAGTGTCAGAGGCTGAAACCTGGGGCAACTGCGTGGCCTCCGGTGAAGCCGGCTGTTGCATCATAGTAGAAGAACATTCTAGGGGGAGATGTCACATGGTGACATAAGAAGGAAGACAATGAGGACAGGCTAGGCTTGCTCTTTTGTAATTGCTGTCACAGGATCTAATCCTGTGAGGCCTGATCCAAGAAATCGCATGAGTCCATTCACAAGGGTGAGCCCCATAATCTAACTGCCTTCCACTAGGCCTCACATGAACCTTTGGGGGACAAGCAGTGGATGTCCCCAAAGGCTCATGTGCCGGAGCTCCCACTTTGTTTTACCTCCCTTGCATTCTATTGATGGAATGGGCACCATCTGGATTCTGCAGATTACAGCCCATGGTCTTAACTTATTTCCTATAAAATGGATGTAGAGATATTTGTTGTTGTTGTTTTAAAATATCATTTGAAGGCACAGTGGGCAGGATTTGCTGACTAATTGAATGTGAGGTCTGAGAGACAGGGGGTCAAAGATGACTCCAAGGTTTTTGGCCTGAGCATCTGGAAGGATGGAGTTGCTGTTTTCTGAGATGGGAAAACTTGCCTGGGTGGGCAGGCTTGGGGAGACGTCTGGACACTTCAGGTCTGAGAAGCTCATTAAGCTCTCAGGGGAGGGGTGGGGTGTCAGCTGGAGTACAAGGAAGGAGATACAAATTCGGCATTTGTCGGTGGATGGACGGCATTTAAAGCTTTGAGATTAGACGAATTACTGAAGGAAGTAAACAGATTTTAAAGAGAGAGGGAATAAAGCTCAAGTGCTCAGGGCGCTTCCATATCAAGTGGCAAGGAGATTGGGAAGGAACCAGCAAAGGAGGCTGAGAAGGGACATCCAGCAGCACAGGAGGAACTCTGGGGGGAGCTGGTACCCTGGAAGCCACTTGTCCTCAGGAGAGTGACTCATGGGTCAAGTGCTGCAGACAGGCCAAGTAAAATGAGGACTGAGGATTAATTATTATTTGGTGAAATAGGGATGTTCTCATTTTTGGTGCCCTTTAACCAAGTCATGTATAATTAAAACTCAAATATTCCAGGGAAGTGATTTTCATGTATAGGATTACAAACCTGTGATATCACTGTGATTAGAGAGGCTAATGGTTAAGAACAGAAGCTTGGAAGTCAGAAACCTGAGTTTAAATGTCAAGCTAAGGGATTCTAGGCAATTAGCCCACTGAGCGTTAGGATTCTCAGATAGTCACTGTAAAACAGGACTTAACAGAGGGCCTGGATTGTCTTAAGAACTCAAGAACTTGTTGGCTGTTCCACGAGTGACGGGAGGACACCGGCAAGCAGGTGACTCTCAGCTATTTTAGCCTACATATTCAAAAGAACAGAAAGGCCATCATTTTAGTTGTGTGTTTTAAATAGAGAAAAAGTCACCCACAATTGGAATTTTGCTGATAAAATGGCCATCTTAGCACAAATTGAACAGCCTGTTAAAAATTTTTTTCTATGAAACAATCATTCCAACTGAACAAAAGAAATGTAGACCCAACTCACACTTTTGCCTTAAAAGTGTCTGCCTGGCCAGGCACAGTGGCACATGCCTGTAACCTCGGGGATTTGGGAGGCTAAAGTAGGAGGATCCCAAGTTCCAAGCCAGCCTCAGCAATTTAGGGAGGCCCTAAACAATTTAGCAAGACCCTGTCTTAAAATAAAACTTAAGAAGGACTTTGGATGTGGTCCAGTGACCAAGTGTTCAATCTCTGATTTAGTCTCTAGCTTGGTTAATGCTAATTGCTATCTTAATAGACACCAAACACCTGGCTGAGTTTGTTATGAAGATTTACTTTGGCTTTGTGCACTGCTTTCAAAAAGCTATGGATGAGCCTTTATTTGCTTTCTGTATCTGGACAAATAAACACCTGGTGTTTTTCAAGAGCATTTTGACCCTGCGATGCTCCTGGGAAAAGCAGGTTGTAAGCTTGATCACAAACCCAAATCAAAACAAAAGGCCACCTTTGTCACACATCTAGTGACCAGACAAGTTCACTAAGTCTCAGGGGGGTTGGAAGTTCCTAAAAAGCAGGGAATTTGTTTTAGACAACTAGTAACCTTATAATAAAGCAAGGTCTGGGCTTAACGAATCTTAGTTAATTAAAGAAGGCAAAATGGAAGTACTGTACTGATTGAGAGGAGCTACTCCACCTGATGGGGTACAATATGGTTTTGGTGTTTAAAAAAATCATTCGCCTTAATTCCTAATGGGAGTACAAATGGGGCCCTCCATTCTGGAAAAGCAAATTGGCAAAGTGTAAGGAGAGTCTTAAAGATCGAAATCCAAAGATGTTCACTGTACTCTTATTCAAAATATTTTTTTAAAAAGGAAACAATCTAAACATTTAACAGTAGAATATGTAAGCACAGTGCAGACTATTGGGTAGACCATTCTATTGATATTAAAAATAAAGTCTCCTCCCCTTTTTTCTTCTTTCCATCAACGTCAAATTCCAATAATGCCCCAGGCACTGTTCTAGGCATTTGGGATACACCAAGAAAAAGCAATAATAACACAAACGTTATATTTTAGTTGGGGTTTACCTTCCCAGGAATAGGAGCAGGAGTCAGAAGGCTCTCAGTGGTACCTAAAACAAAGTGGAATCAAGTAAGGGGTAAGAGTAGAGTTGAGGGTGTGGTGGCAGGCTTCAGTTTGAAATAGATGGAGCTTAAAACAGCTCTAAAAAATACGTGTTGGGAATGGTGGTGCAAGACGGTAATTCCAATGGCTCAGGATGCTAAGGAGGAGGGTGGCAAGTTCAAAACCAGCATCAGCAACTTAGCAAGGCCCTATCTCAAAACAAAAAAATAGAAAGGGCTGGGGAGGGGAGGTGGCTCAATGGTTAAGTGCTCCTGGGTTCAATCCCCCATAACAAAAACAAAACAAAAACAAAAAATGACTCAAACTTCCGAGATACTGAATAGCTTCCATGCAGGCATTTAAAACTGGAAAGGTTTAAAAACATATATATATATATAGTGTGGGGGTGATCAGAGGAGGAAAGAGACTGGGGAGAGGGAGAAGGGGATGCGGCTGGAGAGGGAATTGGACCAAACTACATTGTTATAATGTGTGCATGTGTGAATGTGTAAGGACAAACCCTTCATTATGTAAAACTATATTGCACTGATTTTAAAAGAGGCTCTAAAAAGTATTTTCAAAAATAAAATGGCCATCATAAGCTTCATCTCTTGGCAGAGAGGCAAGGATGGAGGTAAGAATGGAAGTCAAAAATATGTGGCTGGGAGCTGGAGCGGTGGCTCAGCGGTTACAGCACTTGCCTGGCATGCGCTAGGACCTGGATTCAAACCCCGGCACCACATACACAAGGAAGTGTCAGAGCAACAAAAAACATGAAAAACTAAATAAAATTATTTCTCTCTCTCTCTCTCTCTCTCTCACGGTCCCTCTATCTCTTAAAATGAAAAAAAGTATGTGGCAGTACGGAAAATACTAGTATTCAGTGAAAAGTTGGGTGCAAAGCTACACACGCAACAGGGGGCAGAAAGGCTGGAAAGAAGTAGTACACAGCAACGGTAGTATGGAGGATAAGATTTTGGATGGTAGTTTTTTTTTTCTTTCCACTTCTGCATTTCCCAATTTATCTCTAGCAAGATTTTTTTTTCCTTTGGGAGGAGGAAAATGAGAATTATTTTTATTAATTTTTCTATCTGGCCTTTGTTTCTCCGGCACTTGTTGTGTACGTGGTGCTGGAGTTCGAACCCCGGTCCTTGAGCCGGCTCCGCGTTTTTGAATGTTTTAAGAAATCCTCTAACTTGAACTAGAGGCTTCGCACGTCCGAGCGCCCCGCCCACCCAGGCCCCGCCCACGCAGGCCCCGCCCACGCAGGCCACGCCCACGACGCGCTCCCGCCCTTGGGCGGCAGGGGGCGCGCGCGGGCCGCTCGGCGCTCCGGAGTCCTGCGCGCTCCCTCAGGGCCCCGCGCCATGGGCTGCTCCCAGACCAAGGCGGCCGAGGGCGAGAGCAACCGGGGCCAGCGTTCGTCAGGTAGGACCCAGGTCTAAGACGCGGGCCTCCCCGCGAGGTCCGGGGGTGAAGCGCCGCCGCCCTCGGCCTGGCCTCCCTCGCCGACGTCGCGGGGAGGCGCGGCCTCCGGGTGAACCCGGGGAGGAGCTGGCCTCGGTGGCCCGCGCGGTACCTTTCAGGAGGTAGGAGGTGGGCGCAGGAACGGCCGGCCCCTAGGACCCGCGGAAAACGCTCAGAAACAGCGCGGGGCTGCCCGGGTGCGCCCACGCCGTTGAGGGACCGCCGGCTGCAAGCGTCGTCTCCAGGGAAACGCTGGGGGCGGGGCCGCGCAGCTCGCCACGCCCCCTCCACCTGGTACTGCGCCCGCCCGCCCGGGTCCTACTGCGCCCAACCCCGTCCCACTTTGTCCCTTACATTACTCTTGGACAGGAGTATTTTAGCCACTTTGCAGCTGATGATCGAGGCCAGTCGTTACTAGGCATTTCCTCCCTCCCCAGGTGTTGGGAGTGGAGCCCTGGGCTTCAGCAGGCTAAGCCAGCCTCTACCACTGAGCCACATCCCCAGTCCTGCTGGGCCTGCTTTAAGGACTTCACAGAGATCATCTTGTTTCATCCTTCCAACGATACTGTGAGATTTATTTTAACCCCCATTTTATAGATGGAGAAACTGAATCACATAGAGGTTAAGAAATTGCCCAAAGTCACCCAACTGGCAAGCGGTAGAGCTAGGATACGACTAGAGGCACGTTGACTTCAAAGCTGTAGTTATAATCATTAGACTGCCTCCCCTATATTTTTGGTAAATTGGAAAGTGAAGCTCAAAAAGGTGCCTTTCCCCGTTGCTGGAATTTTTAAATGCTGGAGGATCTGCCTGGTTTAGAAGCTTACATGAGAATTACTTTTTCATCGTTTAGGATGAAGGGTTAGAGGAATGGTGAGGACAGCTGAATGGGGAAGACAGCTCCCTTAGGTGAGGTAAGGTTTGACAGGAGTGTCTAATGGGGGAAGAACGTTCTTGCGGGGTGAGCAGCCTGTTGGACCATCCTAGGGATAGGAGGATGTGTATCGCCCTGGAGTGGAAGATGTAGATTGGGGAAAGGGAAGATGAAGAGAAGGCTAAGAAAGTTCCTGTTCAAGATCAGTGGATTTGTGGCCATCACTGAGTTTATTCTCATCAGTACAATGAAAGTAAATGCGTACCAAATTTGCCTTCTGTGAACCATCTTCAGAATTTTCCTGATTTCTGTGTGCCACCATTTATTCACTAGTTTTCCTTAACTCCATTTACTTTTATTTATTGGGGTGAAAAACACACAATTTACTATTTTTTCCTCTTTGTCCTGAGTATTGAACCCAGGGGGCTTAACCAATGAACAGCATCCCAGCCCTTTTTTTATTATTCATTTTTTATTAGTTAAAAATAGGCTTACATTTAGGAGGGAGTCATTGTTACATAATCAAGAACAAATGTATAATGGCAAGGCAAGCCGAGGCTGATGCCATTCCATGGTTTCCCCTCTTAGGTTCCCAATGATTCCATGTTTCCCCCTATTTAACCCCCGTGTTAATTGAACTTGAATCCCCCATACTCCCTCCCTCCATCCTCCTTGATATTCTTCCTATCCCCTCCCCCCTCCTAGGCACCCTCTCTTCCTCCCCCAACATCAAAATCAAGATTGCCCCTGCTCATATAAAATTTCATACATGTTGAGGTTATTATTAGTTTGGTCATCTATCATACTGTTTCTGATTGTATTCTAGCTTCCACAAATGAGGGAAAACATTCGGTCCTTGAGTCTCTGAGTTTGGGATATTTCATCTAGCATAATTTTTTCCATCTCCATCCATTGGCTGCAAATGCCATAATCATTTTCTCTAATAGCTGGATAGTATTCCATTGTATATATGTACCATAGTTTTTGAATCCACTCGTCTAGTGAGGGGCCTCTGGGTTGGTTCCATAGTTTAACTATAGTAAATTGAGCTGCTATAAACATTGATGAAGCTGTATCTCTGTAATATGCTGATTCTAACTCTTTTGGGAAAATACCCAGGAGTGGGATCGCTGGGTCATAAGGCAGTTCCAGCCCCAATTTTTTGAGGAGTCTCCATACTGCTTTCCAGAGTGGCTGTACCAGTTTGCAGTCCCACTAGCAATGTGACAGTGTTCCTCTTTTCCTTCAGCCCCTCCAGCATCTGTCATTGTTCATATTCTTCATTTTTGCCACTCTGACAGGAATGAAGTGGAATCCCATTGAAGTTTTGATTTGCATTTCTCTGATTGCTAATGGTGTAGAGCATTTTCTCATATATTTATGGGCTTTCTGAACTTCCTCTGGTGAGAAGTTTCTTTTTAGATCTGTAGCCCATTTATTGATTGGATTATTTGTGATTTTGGTGTTCAGTTTTTTGAGTTCTTTGTATATTCTGGATATTAACCCTTTGTCCGAGGTGTAGCAGGCAAAGATTTTCTCCCATTCTGTAGGTTCTCTCTTGATGCTCTTGACTAAATCTTTAGCTGTGCAAAAGCTTTTTAGTTTAATGGCATCCCATTCATTTATTCTTGACTTTACTGCTGCACCATGGTGTCTTGTTAAGGGGGAGCCAACTCCAATGAAGTTGTTGATCCTACTTTTTCTTCAAGCAATTCTAGAGTTGCTGGTTTAATATCCAGATCTTTGAACCATTTTGATTTGATATTTGTGCAGGGAGAGAGGTATGGATCCAATTTCAGTTGTCTACATAAGGCTATCCTTCTTCCACTCTATGCTTTTACCCCATTTATCAAATATCAGATGGTTAAAGATATGGGGGTTTGTCTCAGAATCTTCTATTCTGTTCCACTGGTCTTCAATTCTTTTTTTATTTTCAGGGATGAGAAGTGATCTTGGGGCCTTGTACATGCTAGGCAAGCGTTCTGCCACTGAGCTAAATCCCCTACCCCTTCAATTCTGTTTCGATACCAATACCATGCTGTTTTTGTTATTGTAGCCCTGTAGTATAGTTTCAGGTCAGGAATTGTGATGCCTCCTGCTTTCTCTTTCTTGCTAAGTATTGTTTTGTCCCCAGCCCTTTTTATATTTTATTTTGAGGCAAGGTGTCACGAAGTTGCTGAGGCTGGGTTTGAACTTGGGATCCTCCTGTCTCAGCCTCTCAAACTTCTGGGATTACAGGTGTGTGTCACTGGGCCTGGCTCAAACATTTTAAAATGTGCAGTTCAGTAGTGTTAGTTAAGTGTAGTCACACTACTTTGAAACAGATCAGAACTTTTTCATCATGCAAATCTGAAATTTCAAGCCAACTGGAGCACTCCGTTTCTTCCTCTCTCCAGCCCCTGGTAGCGCATTCTTCTTTCTGTTTCTAGGAGTCTGATCACTGTGGTGTTCTTCAGATCAGTAGAATCATACAGTGTTTGTCTTTGTGACTGCCCAATTTCACTTAGAACAGTATGTTCAGGGTTCATCTATGTTGTAGCATGTAATGAGCTTTCTTTCCTTTTTAAGTCTAAATAGTATCTATCGTATGTATATACTACATTTTGTTTATCCATTCAATAATTCATTTTTGGAAATACTTTTTATTGAAGTATACTGTACATAAAAGTGTGTTCATAATATAGCTTGCTAAATTTATAGAAACTCAACATACCACACAGTTAACACCAGCCCAAGAAACAGAACATTGCCAGTACCCCAGAAGTCCCCTAATGTTTCTCACCTCCATATCCAGAGCAACCACTGCTCTGATTTCTTTCTTTTTAGATGGGGGGTGGTGGTCAATTTTATTTATTCTTTCATCTGGCCTTTGCTTTACAGTAACTTAGTTGTGTATGTGGTGCTGGAGTTTGAACCCAGGTCGTTGTGCATGCCAGGCAAGTTCTTTAACCACCGAACAACACCCATCATCAGCCCACTACTCTGATTTCTAACAGCATAGAAGAGTTTTACCTGTTTTACTTATTGAAAATTCAGTTTAGGCTCCCTTTAATCATTAATCTATGAAAGCACTGCTCTGTTCTAGTTGTTTTGCTACACACACACACACACACACACACACACACACATAATATACACATTGATATTAGATGTTATTTTTGTGTGTCACCTATAAACATTCTTTTAGAAGCCATATTCCATGAGTACCACCAATATTCCCGTGCCTAATTTAGTGAGATGTTGCACCAATTAGTCTTTCCAAGTTAAAATTAGGTGGCTAGGTTTCAATAAATTGATATCTTCTTCTTCTTTTTCTTCTTCTTCTTAGAGAGAGAGAGAGAGAGAGAGAAAGAGAAAGAGAAAGAGAATCAAGTTTATTCAGTTTTTCATGTGGCTTTTGTTGCCCTGACACTCCGTTGTGTACGTGGTGCTGGGGTTTGAACCTTCATCCTCACACATGCCAGGCAAACGCCAGAACCGCTGAGCCATTGCTCCAGCCTGAAATTGATTTCTTACATGAGCAACCAGAATCTAATGTGGGGCTTCTCCCAGTCTGGTCCAAGATGATAATGACGAAGAATGTCTTGGTTGAATGACTCTCTAACCAAGTATTTATTGTTTATCCATGACGAGGGACTCAGAGGTCAACAAGGCGTGATCTCAGCCCTTGAACATACAGTGGAGAAAATGCAACATCATACTGTGTAATCATAAATGTGGACGGATATGAGATAATTCAGAGTAGCAGGAGGAAGTGAACCTTGGTGCCTAGCATTTATTGTATTTCTGCTGCAGCGTGTTCCATTCTGCTTTATTAGCTTGTAAACATTTTTTCCTGTTGGCATTTGGAGGATCAGGAATGTGTGTGTCTTGTTTGTTACTGTAACTCTCACAATCCTTGGTAGTCTGCCAGTTCAGATCAGTAAACGTGTCTATGTGCTCCTTATGGCAAAGGGCAACTTTGTTTTATAAGTGAGGAATCTTCCAAAAGTTGATGCTATCAACACCCATCAGCTTCTCTAGGGAGGAGAGGAGACCGTGTCTCTCAAAATGTAGTCCAGTTGCTACTTGCAAGAGAATCAATTCCATACAGGTTGGGGATGTGTAAGTTAAAAACTCATTTTTCCTGGTCTCATCCCAGACCTACTGAATCAGCTTCAGGGGATTTGATCTGAGAATACCATTTTGGTGCTTCAGGTAATTCTGTCTGAATTAAGATCTGTGAATGCTGCGGTGAGGTGTGTGGGCTGGAATCACAATACCTGTTTCTGGCCAGTCTCCTGTCCTGAGCAGCGGGGGTGAGGCTGAGGTTTAGGTAGCCAGCGCAAATCACTGAGGCTGATGAAGTAAGTGAGCTGGAGGTAGAAAGAGGCAGAGGCAGCTGAGCACTGGACGGGAAGAGCCTCCTGACTGTCATGCTAGGACTCCAACCGAAGTCAGTGTTGTGCAATCTAGTGGATAACTGTAAAAACAAACAAAAACTTGCTTTTTGCCCATTTTAATGAGATAATTTAAACAGAAATCCTTTTGGGGGGCTGGAGCGGTGGCTCACCGTTTATGGCGCTTGCCTGGCATGTGCGAGGAGGAGAGTTCAAACCCCAGCCAACACTTACACAACTGAGTGTTAGAGGAAAGAAGTCACATGAAAAACTAAATTAAAAACAAAATTGCTTCTCTCTTTTTCTCTCTCTCTCTCACTGTCCCTCTTTCCTTAAAAAAAAAAAAAAAACTTTTTTCAAAAAAAAAAAATTTAAACAAAAGTTTCTGCCCATTATTTGGATCTTCACACTTGAATGTTTTCTTCTTTGTATTAATGTGCATTATTTACAATTTTTAAATACCTAGATTTTTAACATGAATTTTAGATTTACAATTGGATTAAATCCTTGAAAAAAGGACTTAATAAACTATATGGATCAGACACGGTGGAGCATGCCTATAATCCTAGCAACTTGGGAAGCTGGGATCACAAATTTGAGACCAATATGAGCAACTTAGCAAGACCCTGTCTCAAAATTAAAAAAATAAAAAATGAAAAGGCCGTGGCTTAGTGGTGGAGTGCCTCTGAATTCAACCTCACGCTAGTCGGCACAAAGAATCTGTATGCCTTTTCTTCTTTAACTTTCTTCGGACATGCGGGGATATTTAATGAACATTAAATAAATATTGATTCTCTCTGTCTCTCTCACTCTCCCTCTCTCTTTAAAAAAGAAAAAGAAAAATAGAAACGCATATTTGTTTACTTTTGTGGTTTATTCCAGTTTGTAAATGTCAGCAATAGTTCAATTAAATAAAACACTGAAGGTCAAATAAGATGTCACTGTAGATAAATATGGCCTGTGAATGTGAAGAAAGATGTCATGTTGCCACAATTTTTTTAAAAAGTGATTTTTGAATGTATAGGAGTGGAGGCTGGAGCGGCGGCACAGCGGTCTCTCTCTCTCTCTCTCCTCTCTCACTCTCTCTCTCTGTCTCTCTTTTTTTTAAATTTTTGAACAACCTTACAAGATTTTAACAAAATAATATAAAATGTGTATATATTCTGGATATTGCAATTATCCCCAGGAGTGCCCCCCCCAATTACCCTCCTTTATCCCTCCCTTCCCCTTCCCACTATAGCTCTAAAAATAGTATTAGATTGTAAAGCATTACATCTTATCTGGATTTAACTCATGCTACTAGACCAACTTTCTCATTGTCCAGGGTCTAGTCCCCACCTCCACAGATGAGTGGAGACAATCGACCCTTAGTTCTCTGGGTTAAGCTGATTTTACTCATCATGATCTCTTCCATAGCCATCCATTTACCTTCAAAGGCTGCAATGTCATTGTTTCTAATTGCTGTGTAATATTCCATGGTATAAATGTACCACAGTTTTTGGATCCATTCTTCCAGTGAGGGACATCTGGGTTGTTTCCATAGCCTAGCAATAGTAAATTGTGCTGCTATGAACATCGATATTGCTGTGTCACTGTAATGTGCTGATTCTAAGTCCCCTGGAAA
>PVKS010037620.1:0-18484 GCA_004027875.1 Aplodontia rufa
AAAGAATTATGCTTAGTGAAGTATCCCAATCTCAGAGGCTCAAAGGCCAAATGGTTTCTCTCATCTGTGGAAGCTAGAATATATGGTGAAGCAGTAGGGTAGATGGCTAACCTAGCAATACTTCAAATTGAATGACTCTCAGAGTAATAGGGGGATGGTTCCCTAGGATACTTGGAGGTGTAGGGAGAGGGATGGGGAGGGGGGAGGGTATATGAAGAACTCATAGGAGACTGGAGAGTGGAAATATGGGGGAACCATCCCAGAAGCTGATGTCATTCCTCCACGAGCTACCCATTTAATGCATGAGTTCTTCTGGGGGAAACTGCAACAGGTGAAACCCAAGGCGGTAATCCACATTTTGGCATTACCCCTGGATAACAAAGTATATATACATTGATTACTGTTGGTTTGATAATGTTTTCCCCTCAATTGTATCTCTATATACTTCTAATTAAAAATTTTATTGCTTCTTTTTAAAATGTACATCATGTTAAAATATAACATGACATAATTATTTAAAAAATTTTAAGTTGAAAAGACTATAAATAAAGACTACCACAGTTCTAAACTTTTATGAGTACAAAAACTAGCCCACAGTTTTGAATCATAATTACATTTTAGTATTCACATCATAATAATTTTAAATTATGAGAGTTTACCTGATTCAGTTATATTATTACACAGTTATAATCCTTAATCATTACTTAAATATGTAATGAGGCAGGATCAAAAAGCTTCTGGCTACTGCATTGATAGCTAATCCTGGAGGTAAAATAGACCTCTCAAATGTAGCATGTCAAAAATGAAGCAGAGATTACTTTGTCAATCATTACTCCTAATCCCTACCACTGCATCTCTCTTCATTCCCAAATGTTTGATCAGGTAAAAAAAAAAAAAACTGAGAAGGCCTTCCAGACTCCTCATTTTCTTTCTTCTCCACATCCACCCCTCAAAAAGTCATGCTGGCATGATCTTCACAACAAATCCGTAACCTCACATTTCTCCTCGCCACTTCCTGAGCTCTAGCCACCAGAACAAAGTAATGGTATCAATCTTACCAGATCTTCCTTCCTCCCTTCTTGTCCCATAAAACCAATTCTCCACTCAGTAACCAGAGTGATCTTTTAAAAATCTAAATCAAGTAATACCACTCAAAAGTTACCCTATTCTCAGTATCAGCCACCTCCTCTGTTCTTGCTGCTGTGGTCCTGCAGCCACATCTGCCTCATTTCTTCCTAATCACTGGTGTTTTGGTCAGCTTTTTGCTGCTGTGGCCAAAAGACCTGACAAGATTAGAGAAGGAAAAGTTTATTTTAGGGCTCATGATTTCAGAAGTCTCATTCCACTGACAGCTGTATTCATTGGGGCTCTAGGTGAGGTATCATGGCAGAAGGGTGTGGCAAGAGAAAGCAGGTGGGGACGTGGCCACCAAGAAGTGGAAAGAAAAAAAAAAAAATTAAAAAAAAAAAAACAAAAAAAAATAAAAAAAAAAAAAAAAAAAAAAAAAAAAAAAGAAGTGGAAAGAGAGTCTAAGCTCAGCTCAAAAAATATATACCCCAAAGGCACACCCTCAGTGCCCCACCTCCTCCAGCCACACCCTACCTGCCTACAGTCACAGCTCAGTGAATCCCTATAAGGGGATTAATGCTCTGATTTCATTAAGGCTTTCATAACTCAGTCAATTCACCTGTAAACTTACTTGTATTGTCTCCTATGTGAGCTTTTGGGGGATACCTAATATCAAAACCATAATGACTGTGCTCTAGTTTTATCACTTTTTGACTTCTGCTTTGCACTTCCTGTCCTTGCTTCCTGGAACCTTCTCCCTAAACTGCTGCATGATTCACTGAGCAACCTGTCTTCCTAGATGTCTCCTGGGATTTTTGCATCTTGGTGCTCATGACTTTGTGTAGTGCCCCCAGACACACCATACACACACACACACACACACACACACACACACACACACACACGTTGAATCGAGGCCAACAGAATATCATAAAGGAGATGATACATGATTTTTGAGATTCTAAAAAGCTGCAGTTTCCACTTGGTTATGTTGAACCAAGAGTTCTCATTCTGGTGGAAGCCAGCCCCTCTGCCATGAGAACACTCAGGCAGACCTGTGCTGAGCAGTGGCTCCTGTGAAGAGGAACCAACTTGCTCACTTGTGAGTGAGCCACCGTGGAAGTGGGTCTTCTAGCTCTAGTCCAGCCATCAGCAACCCCAGCTAATATCTCTCAGCACCCACATACAAGACTGGAAGTCAAAAGCATCTAAAAAAGATAACTCAAACTACAGACCCACACAAACTGAGAGATAGTAAATGGTTACTTTTACTAGTAAGCCACTAAATTTTGAAATGGTGTATTATGCCAGGATAGATTACTGTTGCTTTCACTCTCAACTTCTGCAACTCTCTGCAAAAACGTTACTTCTTGATTCCCTTTCTAAAAGTGTCATCCAGTATTCCCATAACGCTGTTTTACTTTCCTTAGTAGTGCTTAGAAATACCAAATATTCTATTACATATTTTTATTAACAGATCTTACCTGCATTAGAACATAAGGTCCATGAGGGCCGTAAATTTTGTTGTTGCTAGTGCTGAATTCGCAGTCCTCCTAAGAGTGCCTGCACACAGGTGTCACTCTATTGATCCACTTATTATTCATTTGTATAATAACTACTTCTGGTTTATAAACATTTTGGGAACTTTGCTGAGTGTTCTCATGTTTAAAATAAAACACACAGTTTCATTTTAATCTTCACAGCATCCCTAGATGGCAAAGGAATTCCCAATTCACAGCAAGGAGTGGTAAGGATTAAGTTGTAACTGAAAAAGGTCCCAAACTAGTAAATGGCACAGCTGAAATGCAAATCCAGGTTTGGCAGATCATAATTTTGTACCCAAAATGCAGAGATTAAATATCTTAAATATAAAAATGCATAAACAGATATGTAAGACACAGAGTTTGTAAGAGAAATACTCTTCACAATTTGGTCATTTAAATGAATAGGCTGTGACCATGTGAAGAATAGACCTAAAAAATGAAGACTATTCCAGAAGATAAGACTGCACAGCATTCAGGACAGATTGTAAAGGCAGCGTCCCTAAATAGCTTAGAAAGGACCGTGCTGCTCCTAGGATAGTAGGATGATGCCAATTTCATCTCATTGGGCTTCTTTCCACGTTGTGGGTCAACAATGAAGCAAAGCTAATGATGAATGGAGTTCTTCAAGCAGACACTTTGGCTCTACCTACCTAACGAGCTTTCAGAGGTGACCATTTTACTCCCTTTTTTAATACTAATGTAACAGCTTTAATGCCTATATAAATCTAAGGGTTACTTCTCTACTAAAGCTAAAGAATTTAAAGTCAAAGAAAAATCAGTAGCGTGTTGCCTAAGAACAAGTAATATAGCTATATATTAACCTGTTTGTATTATACAAGCCCTGTTTAAGACTCCAAGAATCACAGGTTTATAAAATTGTAAGTTGAAAGAGACCCTGGAAATCACCTTGCTAAATTCTTCCCAAGCAAATAATTTCCTCTACAATCTATATCTCTCTAAAGACAAATTTGTACTGATCTTGGGTGGCAGTTTCTTCTAGTGCTGGAGGGCATGAGAAATTTCATTAATCTCAGGCTACACTCGTAGGCCCTGTGAGCTTCTGCACCCTGCACCGAGGATGTCTAAAGAAGATAATCTGCTATCCCGGACACACTGAGTTTACTAGTCTGAACACTGAATTTGCTAAGCTTTGAATTCTATGGTAGAAAACTTCTGAGAAGAATAAATGCCAGGTACATCAGTAGAGCTCAGTAGGGTCCACATGTATCCTGAGCAACAGGGCTGTCATTTCAGTTCTCCAGAATATCATAGACACTGAAACAGTAGTCAATGGTGACAGTGAGGCATTTTCAATGCTGCTTACTACCTGACTCCTCTAAAGATCTTTATATTAAGCACCAATGGAAAAAGGAAATCCATTTGTCTCTTCCTGGAAAAGCCAGCTGAGCACTCTCATGAGGAGCCAGTTGATATTGTCTTTTACGTCTATTTAGCTATTCAAGTTCTGCCTTCTGAAATTCCAACTATCACATGACACACTTTCATTTTCCACTCAGCTCTAGGTCTCTCCTCCATGAATGATCTTTAGTTCCATCGCTGACCCTTTACCAGATAGTTACTTTCTTATGATCCAAACACTTTTCAGAAGGCCTGTGTCCCTCCTGAAGGATCCCTGCCTGGGCATCTCCCTCTAGACATGGTGTAAGCAGAACATGGTTGATTGTTACTTCATCTGTTCTGTTCTGCTCACAAGCTCCATAACCATTTTGCAGCAACCCTGAAACACTATCAACTAATAGTCACCTTGTGGTCAATTAAGGCATGAATCCATTTTTTTTTCAAATAAATCACTGTTAAATCCATACTTATGTAATAGATTTTTAAGATCTAAATTTTGATCTGTACATTTGTCTATAATGCATTTGTCTACTGAACTTCAACTCTTGCACACCTTGTTTCTGTTATGCTGATATAAGACATTCCTCCTGGGTATGGGTCAAGTAAAAAAGCACACACGTTTGTTTTTTATCCAAGTTACTAATAAAAACACTGAACAGAATATGGTAAAGGAAAGAAACCAATGCCATGGCATGAGAAACTCCCCTCTGGTCCTCTGAACTTGTTAATAAGCATACTGGGGTGTAGTAGAGTTAAAGCAACTAAAAACCCATATGTATCCAAACATATTTCAGTTGTTACAAAAGTGTAGAAAATGAATTGACCATGAAGCATAATCACATAAACTTTTTAATAAAACTTCAGGATTATAGAATTCTTTTCAGGGCAACCTTGGTTTCCCATTTCCAGAAATTTACTGGAGTCAAAGTGGCCAAGAGCAATCCCTTTTTAAAACCCGTTAATGGGTTTAATGATGGGTTTAATGTTTTCTTTCATACATGGAAGCTAGAGTAAAACCTAAGATAGGATGAAAGTTGTCAAATTTATTTAATAAACACACCAAATCTGAAGTAACACATACACTGTGGGGACTATAGCTACGGGGGGAGAGGGGAATGGGAGGGAGGAGGAGGACAGGGGTGGGTGTTCTAAACTGTAGAGTACATTTGACTTTTATGAGAACCCCAAACACATCCAGTCAAGCATATAAATCCAGTAATTTCAATGTGTAAATTACATATATACGATCACTGATTTCTGTTACTTGGGGGAACTACAGAGGAGCCATGAGAGTGGGGACTGGTAGAGGCAGGGTAGATCCTGGACAAGGATCCAGTTAAAGCAACTCTGTCAATACGTATGTATGTATGAAGGTGAACCAATGAACCCCTTCATTATGTAAGTCAATGTTGAACCAATTTAAAAAAATAAAAACTTTTAAATGCCTATACTTTGGTCAAACAGGGTCAATCCCAGCTCTTAATCTATTTTATTGCAGACACTGGCTATACAGTAAAGATGGCAAGTGGATAGAGGCAGATCCTAAGATATAAAATCACAAAATACGTATTTCTGTATTGTAGATAGCAAAAATCAGATTTAACAATTTATGTGGCTCCAAAGAAACTTGGCAAGGATTTGAGCCTATTTAAATTTTTATGAAACAAACAAATATATATAAATATACATATGCATACCACAATATCTATTTCTGGTAATATATATTGAAGAATGTACTTTGAAAGGAAAATGAAAAATATACTAGAATGGGAAACATACCTCACTCGATATAAGGTAAATAAGATGGACGAAATTCAACTTACTAAAACTCATTTCTTATAAAAAATAGAGACAAATACACATTTTCCATTGGTTTAAGCCATTTTTTTACCCATACCCCCTAAGAGGAATAAATAATTTGAAAAGATCAGCTACGAAGCTAATAATAACCTCAAATTATATGAGTCTTAATGCAACAGGGGAATGATTGCCTAGGATACCTGGAGGAGTAGGGTGAAGGACAGGGCAGGGGGAGGGCTTAGGAAGGATATTAGGAGACTGGAGGGTGAGAATATGGGGGAATCATCTCAGAAGGAGATCTCTGACCTCCAAGAGATATCCATTTAACTTAGGGGGTCTTCTGGGGGAAACAGCAACATGGATAACCCAAGTGGGGCATCCATGACATGGCATTAGCCTTGGATAACGAAGTATATATACATTTGTTGTTGATTATTTGACAATGTTTCCCCCTCAACTGTAACTCCATATCCATCTAATAAAAAAGGAAGAAAAGATCAGCTATCCTGAATGATCCAGGAGATCCTTGGAACCTCCCAAAAGAATAAGACTGATGAAAGGAGGCATTACTTTGATATTTGCTAAGGAACAAATAGACTGACTTACAGGGAAAGATCTGGCTGTGTACACTTTATTTTCAAAAGATGATCTTTGGTATAATTAGAAATGAAAATTAAACTGGTGAGGAATCCAACGTTTGTGATGAGGGCATATGATACAGATATATACCAGAGACTGAACCTGGACCCAGGGGCACTTAATGACTGAGCCACATCCCCAGATCTTTTTATTTTTATATTTTGAGACAGGGTCTCACTAAGTTGCTGAGGCTGGCTTTGAACTTGCAATTCTTCTGCCTCAACTCCCAAGTCGTTGGGATCATAGGCATGTGCCACTGCACCTGGCTGAGATCTATAATTTTTCGTATTAATACTTACATGAATGATTGCAAGGCTCCAGGTCAGCAAATAATTTTTCATGAAAATAAGACAACATAACAGATGTAGATCTATTATAAAGAGTGAGCATTAATACAGGGGAAGTAGCATTAAATTTGGATTGCTAAAGAACTGGAGCCATAAGATTTGAGTTCTTGTCTTGATATCTAAAATGGTGATGATAAAAACCAACCCAAGGGATCACTGCAGAAATCAAAGGCTAATGCAGGTACAAAGACACATAATGAGACAGTGTACAAGCATTAAATGTCTCTCCCAGTAGATATTAAGCACCTTGGAATTAATCTTATCTTCGTTATGCTTCGTACCCAGTAGAATCACACACTCACAGATATTTGATAATTATTTGCCATATAAAAATGAAGGACCACCCAGAAACCACACAAAACATGAAAATTCTGACTGAATGAACAGCTGGACAATATATTTTGTGAAAAGAAAATATAAGTTTAAAATTTTTCACACTAAAATATAAAAAATACAAATGAACCTGATGTAGATATGTTCATTCTATATGTATAATATACACAGACATATATATTCAGTCATTGCTTACTGATGGGGATATGTACTTGTACAAACTAAGGCAACCAAGCCATCACTAGATGATTTAATCTTACAGGGTCACCATCAGACGTGCAGTCTGTCACTGACCAAAAGATCATTATGTGAGCACAAGACTATACTGTTTAATAGTTCAAATATATTATATACACAGGAAATAAGTGAATTGTGACTTCTTAATGGGACCAATCATGACAAAAGCATGTGAGATTCACTGAAGTGAAAAACAAGTTCCTATTTGGGGTGATTATCTAACCTATCATGTCCGTTTCAGTGTGCTCCAATTACTGACAAATATTGTCATATGTGAGGACTCTTTGACAATTCTTTGCTCAAGCGATTCTTCCTGGGCTGGAGTGGTGGCTCAGTGGTTGGAGCGGACCTGGGTTCAAACCTTAGTACCATATACACAACTAATTATTGGAGAAACAAAAGTCAGATGAAAAACTAAATAAAATTCTTTTTTCTCTCTCTCCTTAAAAAGAGAGAGAGGAAGAGAGAGATTCCCGAATGCAGTTTGAATTTTGTTTACAGTATAAAAATCTTACTGTCAAATCTAATGCCCTCACTTTGGCAATTTTGGGTCATATATCAATTTTATAAACTAAAGCTCTAGGAAGATAATTAAAGGAGGGCAAGTTACCTGGGTTGGTAGAGGCAGTAACATAGGTGTTTTGTTTGAACTCTTTTGGCTTGAATGAATATTCTCATCCAGGGGTCAAAATATAGAACAGATGTGTAGGCTCTGAAGGACCATCTCTCCGGAAAACTGGAATAGAAATACCAAAGGACACAATGTACAGGATACAATGACCTCTTTTTGAAATTTTTTTTTTAAATTAGGTTTTATACTACTAGAATCCTCAGGAAATTTTTCTTCTAAAACAATGCCACAAACACCAACTAATCCTGCAACACTTCACTAATCAAGCTTCTGAACACAAGTGCTGCATATATAACCTACACTGGTTAGAACTTAGCTATTATTGGCATCCCACTGGTTCTTAGTAGGCATATGAGCAATTGGAAATATACTTTCCATTAAAGCAACTGACCCAGAAGGACACAATCAAGTCAAATAAATAAGCAATCCCCTGTTCAAACATGAATGAAAGAATCTAGGCTCACATGAGTAAAAGGTATTTCTGCTAAGCTGTTATAAACAAATACACTAAAATGCTTCATTTGCTTTTAGAATTCTTAACAAGGTGCATAAAACTTCATTCCACAGGTGCAACAAGTATTAAGATAAATATTTATGACCAACTGAGGGGAAAAGTCTGATAATTTAACGTGTGAAAGAAGAGAGAAAAAATGAAGGACAGAAGGCTCCTGTTTAGGGACAGAAACAATACACAGAGCCTTTGAAGAAAACTCCGCTCAGAAGCAGACGGGACCTTTTTTTTTTTTATTAAAGTCAACTTATGACTTATGAACTGAGAGTTCTCTCTAATTAGACAAGACCTGATATCAAGCCAACAATTAAACAAGAAATAAAGAGTAAAAAACCATCCCAGGCATGCTTAAGAAGTGATGCTCTCTTCTTCTGGACTGCAGAACAGGCTATCACAAAGAGCTCCAAGGTCAAATGGAGAGCGGGGAGCAGTGAAGCCGTCATTTCACAGTTCTCCTTGGCCAGAGTGAGACGAAGGTGATGGAAACGAACTAAAAGGCCTGCCTAGGGGCTGGAGCGGTGGCTCAGTGGTTTCGGCGCTTGCCTGGCAAGCACGAGGACCTGGGTTCAAACCCCAGCACCACGTACACAACTAAGTGTTGGAGCAACTAAGGCCATGTGAAAAACTAAATAAAGTTGTTTCTCTCTTTCTCTGTCTCTCTCACTGTCCCTCTTTCTTAAAAAATAAATAAATAAATAAATAAAAATAAAAGGCCTGCCTAAGAGGGACTGTTCGTATTACTCCATTGCCAGGTGCTCAGCAGAGGAGGACAGGTCCCCAAAATGTTTTTAAAAATGATGATGATGCCATAAGAAATCCAAGGACTTCTCGTTTGAATATAAGGGGGTTTTTTTCAGGCACTAACCAAAATTCTACAAAAGTTCAGGAATTTCTTTTAATTGTTTAAAAAGGAATTATTTTAAAGTAAGCCTGGAGTTAAATTTTCCCAACGTAAATTATATAAAAGTATCTACTCCGTGGCTATTACTTCATAAACACTAATGCATTTTTTAATGTGACAAGAAAGGCTGTCTGCATTAGGGTGTCACTCGACAATATTGCGGTTGCTTTTAGTGCACCAGAAGCTGTACCATTAATTCTTCACCTACAAAAGAAAAGAAGAAAATTTAGGATGTTACAAGCATCCCAAGGACTTGTGCCATTGTTTAATCCTTTTCTGGATCTCCTCGTTTGAAGGGCTCACTAGAGAGCAGGGAGCAGGAAACCCATCATTTTCACAATTCTTTGTTGGACCAGAGTGAGACAAAGGTAAGGAAAGAACTAAAAGGCCCACCTAAGAGGGATCGCTCACATTCAACCAGGAAATCCTTGGGTGCCTTATGGCTTCGTTTTCATTTTTAAAAGTACCTTGGAGTTCTGGCCTTTCTCCTTTAGATTCTCCGCAAAGCTGGCATACCTCTATAATTTCAAGACGATAGTCAAAAGTAAGTGGAAGCTGAGTTTGAGAATTTGAGAAATATGGTGAGAGGTCAAACTGGTTAAACAAGTTTCCGTGTATACCTACACAACATGTGTACAGGGGTGTGTGTGTGTGTGTGTGTGTGTGTGTGTGTATGAATAATACTTCTACTTCCTGACCTATCAATTTATCTGCTTGTTCAGTGAATGTTTATAGGTAAACATTAGTAGCATGCAGGTTGGATGACCCCACCTTTGTTAGAAGACTCCTGGACGGACGCACAGTTCTTACTATATAATTATACTCATGACCAAGTTTTATCGCAGAGTTGTAGTAAGGATATGCAGAGGATCATGAGAGGAAAAAGATACATGGGAACTGTAGGAACACATCTGTTAGCTTTCTTTCTCATTTATTAAGAAAGAGTCAATTTTATTAATTTTTTTCATCTTTGTTGTTGTTCTTGTTTCCGACACTTAGTTTTGGATGTGGTGCTAGGTTTGAACCTGAATCCTGTGCATGCCAGGCAAGTGCTCTACTGCTAAGCCACCTCTCCAGTCCCGTCTGTGAGCTTTCTTTCTTTCTTTCTTTCTTTCTTTCTTTCTTTCTTTCTTTCTTTCTTTCTTTCTTCTTTCTTTAAACGAGAGCGAAAGAGACAGAAAGAATCAATTTTTATTTAGTTTTTCATGTGGCTTTTGTTGCTCTGACACTTAGTTGTGTACGTGGTGCTGGGGTTTGAATCCTTGTACTCGTGCATTCTGGGCAAGCACCATAACCACTGAACCACTGCTCCAGCCCCTGTGAACTTTAAGGATTATACACAGCACACTTTTCACCCAGCTATAAAAATATAGAAACACATGTGATAAACCTCTCTGGGAAACAAGACGCCATATTCAAGTTTTTACACATCTTCTGCTTAGTGTGTATCAACGTTCCAGACACACAGAAGAAAAGTAGGTTTCCAGCACTTTCTATTGTTTGCACAGTGTAGACATAGAAATCCACCTTCTCAGTTAGGAAAAGTTTTATAATCATTTTGGGAACTTTTTCTCACTCAAAATCCAGCCATGAACCAACCTTGCAGTCAAGCCCGTCGATGGACAGACACCTGTTGTGTTTTTACTCGCATGCCTACTTCTGCAAGTTCCTGCTTACTTTGACAAGCAGAGCAGATATATCTAACTTGAGAGGTGAGTGGTGGAAAGAATGATAAATATAAAAACTATAAAAAATGGGGTGCCCATTGTAAATTTCAAGCTCCTTTAGATGATGCATAAGATCCTTCTTGATCTGGCCCCTACTTTCCCTCCAGCCTCATCTCTTGCCAGCTTCAGTGGAGCCATTTAGGACTCTCAGTTCCCAGACACAGGGTCATGCTTTCTTCTCTCCAGGCCAGCATATTCTGTTCTTAGGTCACCCCTGTTTGGCTCCTTTTTACCCTTCAGGGAGATTTCACTTCCTTTCCAATCTGCCCCCTCCCCAAGAGAATGGTGAGCCCTCCTCAGGGCTCCTCTCCTTTGTGTCCCTTGGAGGCAAGTGCCCCCCAGCATGGTCTCTGCCTGCTGTGTGTCTCCCATCCTGCTGTGAAGTCCAAGAGGCTAGTACCCTCAGCGGCAAATATTTTTGAATGCATGACAATCATTCAGGATTCCCTGGTTAATTTAGAATGAACAGCAGAGGATTTCCTATAGAAGAAGGACTTTCAATGGAAGATCATTTTCAGTGATGATGCTATCACTCTTTATAAATAAAGTCATCACTTGGGAAACTGACAAATGTGTTCAGTAATAAGAATATCTTCAGAAGACAAAAGAAAAAAATAGTTGTTCTCCACTCATAAGGAACTACTTTATATGTATTCCTCAAGGGTTTTCTTGTTTCTGCCTAAATGTATTTCTTTTCTGTATCATTACGCTTTACAAGAAATCTCCATATCTTTATCATGTGTATAGTTATTTTCTACCTAAATGTCTACAAAGAAGAAATGAAGAAGAAAAGAGAGAGAGAAGCCCCCAAACATGCAAACACACACATGACAGTCACATATGTGGGAAAGGAAGAGTGAGGATCTTGTGGCAGAAAGTGGCTTTGTAGTTCATGGGATACAACAGAGGGAGGCAGGGTAGAATCAATGATGCTGTCCCTGCTCAGACTTGGGATCTTAAAAATCATTTTCCAATGTATCCTTCAGCTATGGCTGCACCCTCTGAGTGGTCTCTTTCTTCTCCCTTTCTATTGTTTGCACAGTGTAGACATAGAAATCCACCTTCTCAGTTAGGAAAAGTTTTATAACCATATATCCACAGTATTATGCTGCCACTCGAAATGCTGGTTTGTGCATGGCATATCATGGGTGGGCAGGTGCTATGTGGTCATCAGTGTTAAGAGCAAGACAGGGGCCAGAAGGTTGAGGCTCATAGCAATGTCACATCTCCTTTATCTACACATTCAGATTCTCTGTGGATGGAGCGTGAAAATGTAAGGTTGTTTAAGGTACCCACGAGACTCTTCACTCTGCCTAATAAACCTAGTGAAAATGTTATGTAAGGCAGGCTTCCTGAAAGGAAACACACTCACAGGTGTTCAGACCCAGGGCATCAGCAGAGAACTAACACCTCTACATTTATCCATCCTGGGCAGACAGACAACAGACTCCTATCCAGCCCAACAACTGTGCTGTCCCTGTGCTATGGATTGAATGTCCCCATCAAAACTCTAGTTGAATTTAGGGGTATGTGACAACTAATCTCAACATTATGTAAAGCTATAATGCACCAATAAAATAAATTTTAAAAAAGTCTCAAGTTGAAACTTAACCCTCCCCCTGTGCAGTATGAAGAAGTGGGACCTGGTGGGATCTTTAATGGATGACAAGCACATGAGAGCTCTGCCATTCTGAATGGATTGATCTATTCATAGCTTCACAGATTAATTACTTGATAGATTATTTCAAGAGTGGGTCTATTATAAAAAGCCCATTGGGCTCTGTCTCTTGCATCTTCTCACTATGTGACATCTTGTGCTATTTTGAGATTCCAATTGCAAGAAAACTTTGCTCAGGTGTGGACTCCTGACCCTGGACATCCCAGCCTCTGGAACTGTAAGCTGAATAAAATTATTCTGAGTTACTCTGAGCAACAGAAAACAGAGTAAGATACCTTATAAGATCCTTAGTTGAGAAACTGAGTAAATTCTGGGGACTAAACTAGGTCCTTTTTGTAATATCTCAGAAGTACCATATTTTATATGTGAAAATACTATATAGTATAACAAAAAATTGTTTTCTGGATTTATTGCTAAAGTTCCTACAAAATCTCTGGAGACTTTTTAAAGTTGAAATTAATAAGGCCTACATTATCTTTATTTAAGAGAGAGAAGTGGAGAGACTATGGAGGTGGAGAGAAAATCAATTTTATTAATTTTTCATCAAAAGATTAATGATAAATTATAGCAAGTGCTAGAAATAAATGTAGGGAAAAGCAGAATGGCCATGGGGGCTGGAAGTAAAATGCTCTACGTGCACTCTCTACATACAGGGTTCTGTGCCTGCTCTAATTCTGCAGCATTCATATGAAGCAGATAGTGCTCTAGCTTTATTTTATAGATGAGACTACAGAAGTTCAGAGACCATAAGTAACTTGTCACTAGGACAGCTCTCCCAACAGAACTCAAGTCACTTATGGACAGTAAACACAGGATCTGAACTCTTCAGCTTGTTCCCACAAACCCGGATCTGGTGGCACCGTTTTCTAATTCCATATGTACCTTACTATACACGGAACGAACTATATGGCATTAGACAATCAACAGCCCCCAGACATTCAATTAATCCTAACATCTCTGCAGGCAGACCATACTACCAGGTAAGTGAATGCTTTTTGAGAAATTAAGACATAGAATCAGCTTGGCAGACTGATAATACATATTAGACTCCTGGCAACATCCAAGGAAGAATATTAACGAAACCAGTGAGTCTAGAGAGGAGTGAGAGTAGAGAAAGCCAGTCTGAGAGATAACAGGTAGCCGTAGCATGCAACCTGCTACAGAACACTGTTAGCACTCTGGCTCTCTCCGAATGAAATGGGAAGTCACTGAAGAGTTTGCACAGAGAGGTTTTAAAACACTGCTCCAGCTGCCATTGAAGGGCAATGGTGGAATACTTCTGAGTGGGCCAAGGGAGGAAGCAAAGAGATTGGTGCCAGTGGGAGCACTGCTGCAATAACCCAGGTGAGATACGACGGTGGCAGGATGATATGGTAGAGATGCTAAGTTGGATCTGGATCCATTTTTAAAGGCAGAGTCAACATGAACAAGCCCATCAGGAGAGTCCTCCAATTGCTGAATGTAAAAAAAATACAAATACAAATACAAAACCCACAGACACATAGTGAGAATTATTAAAAGTTAAGAGGAAAACAGCTATTCCAGGGGAAAATGAGTAATTTACAAAAATTCAATGAGCACACCTGTGTCAGAATTTTCATTACCAACATGGATTCAAGAAGTCAATGGATTAATAAGTTCTAAAGGAAAGTACTTTTGAACCAATAATTCTATATCCATTTAAATAATTTCAAAGTGAACAGGAAAATAAAAACATTCTTAGAACACGAAATTGCCTAAAGTTTACTTCTAACATGCTCTGAAAGAATTACTTGAAGCTATAATCCAGCAAAGCAACTAATATATCCAAGAAGCAACAGAATAGAATGGAAAATAGAGTAGGAAGTAAAGAAAAAATAGGGGCTGGTGCGGTGGCTCAGCAGTTTCGGCGCTTGCCTGGCAAGCACGAGGACCCGGGTTCAAACCCCAGCACCACGTACACAACTGAGTGATGGAGCAACTAAGGCCATGTGAAAAACTGAATAAAGGTGTTTCTCTCTTTCTCTGTCTCTCTCACTGTTCCTCTCTCTTTAAAAAAAAAAAAAGAAAAAATAAATCTCATAATTTAATCTAAATGATTGCTTATGCATGATGTGACAGTGTAAAAATGTGTAACTAAAATTCTAGATAAAATCATCCAAAATGGTAGAACTGAACAGTAAGACAAGTGAAAGCATACTAAGGCTTTGTCTTATTTGTGAGATGATATAGATAAAAATTAGCTCCACAGGTAATAAAACTGCAAGTTGAGACATGTTTATTAAAAATGAAAAAGTCAATTGCTGAAAGAATACAATGGAGCAAGCAATTTGCAAACCTATGGAATGCAAAAAAAGATCACAATTAAACCATTCTCACAAAGGGGAAGAGAAAAAATGAAGCAGGAAAAAAAAAACCAAAATCATTTAAAAAATTAGAAAAAAATAGCAAAAGAAGCTGAATTTGAAGCATTATATGAGAAGACAAAGTGAGTCAGACCATAACAGTTGTCATAATACATGTGAATTTGATAAAATATAAAAACACTCAAATTGAAGCGGAAATCTAGTTATATGCTGTTTATAAGACAAACCAAAATTCAAATAGCACTGTTGGAAATAAAGCAGAGGCAAAAATTAGAGTAAGATAAGTTGACTAAAAGAAAGCAAGGCTAGCCAAGCTAATATTCAGCAAAATAGAAGCAAAGTCGAAACATTAACTGGGACATGCAGGGCTACTCTACACAAGTAGAATGTTCACTGAAGGTATGTAAGTTACACTGGGCATGGTAGTGCATGCCTGTAATCCCAGCAACTCAGGAGGCTGAGGCAGGATCACAAGTTCAAAGCCAGCCTCAGCATCTTAGTGAGGCCTTAAGCAACTTAGCAAGACCTGTGTCTAAAACATAAAAACGGCTGGGGATATGGCTCAGTGGTTAAGCAACCCCTGGATTCAATCCCCAGTACCAAAAGAAAAAGAAAATGGTATTCAAGTCACAAATTTAATGACTCAAAAACATAAATAGCAAAAACTAGCAGAAATACAAGAAACCTGGACAAGTCATAAATGTTTAGAAGATTCTAACATATCACTCCCAGAAGCTGAGCTATTAAGAGGATTAAAAAAAAACCAACAAAACAAAACAGAAAGAAGAAAAGAAGAATGGGTTAAATCTAATAAAAATTGACAGATACTGAAAAATGGAGCTGAGGTATTTTAAAACTCAAACTGCAGAATAATTTCTGTAGTTAAGAGAGAGTGAGAGTTGTTGAGTGGAGAATGAGGATGTACTTTTACATTGCTTTACATTTATGCAAGTTTGAATACTTTTCAACAAATTATATTTATGTGTTAATTGAATCCTCTCCCTTTACTTGCACTCCACCCTCTGACCCAAAATTTAATGCCCTGGAGACAGGTGTTGGGCCATCGGCAAAGCAAGGGTGAGCGAGGTATAAGAGAGAGTAAAGAAAACTAATGCTTAGGTCCAGGGTTCAATGGCACATCTTACATGATATGCAAATCCAAATTACAAAAATTGTAATTCCATAGCTATACTCACATAAAGGATTTTATGTCCTTTGTATGAAATTAAAAACATCTGAATTGTAGTATTGTAATCCCATATCTGGTATCTACATAAGAACTCTGTGTAAAGAACGTGGAAGGAGAATCAAAACCCTGTAGATTTTGCAGATGGCAATTCATACCTAACCACATTAATGATGGGCACAGACACATTTTAAAACCCTCCACCAGCCTTCATTTTCCATTTTTTTCTGTCCTACTGCATCCAGTCAACACAGAGCCTTTGAAAATGACTCTAAATTTTAGTCATCTATG
The DNA here is from genome assembly GCA_004027875.1 of Aplodontia rufa. Lineage (NCBI taxonomy): Eukaryota > Metazoa > Chordata > Mammalia > Rodentia > Aplodontiidae > Aplodontia > Aplodontia rufa. The sequence goes on from PVKS010037620.1 coordinate 16,598, forward strand.
TGATTATGATTGAAGGTTGCTAACATCTACTGGGAAAAAGAAGAGAAAAAAATTTACCAAAGATTCTGTTTTGCACAAATAGACTCCTTCAAAGGATGAAAATAATGCACAACTTGATGGGGGTGTATACAAAGATTTGAGATGTGGGACTTGAGTCTGGAGTTCCAAAAATAATCACAACATAAACTAATATATACACTATCCAGCCATGAACAAATATCAGATTTTCTGTTACCAGTCCACCTTTATTTTCTTCAAAATTCAATATCCTCAGCACTTTCCTTCCTCTTGTTCCAAACTTCTGATTTGCTTTTGATTTTTCATAAAGTTAATTTTCATGTATTTTTACCTTTCAGGAAACTTTGCTTAAGTTTAACCTGACATATAAATGTAGATGACTCTTAACTGCAAATACAACCCACTTTCTACATGTTACCTTGAACTTATGCATGATTCCCTGGCCTTCTCCATATGCCATATTCACAGTTTCAAAATCCAATTTAATATATTACACAGAAAATGCAAACTTCTGTATCAGCTACATTCTGGAAGTCTTACAAGTGTAATATATTCACAATTTAAAAAAAAATTAAGTGAAAACAAATTACTTAATACCACTGATTGTGTGCTTGAAGATCATTCCTAAGGAAATTTTCATGAGACTACTGTCACAGTGAAAGACACTGTCTTCTTTCTGCCTGCCACTATCTGATTACTGCTACTATAGAGCCTCAGCCTAAAACAGAATGTTAAAGGGCTTTGATTTCTATATTGAAAGGCAATTTCAAATATTCATAATAACTATATGAAAATTTAGACTCTTTGACCTGGTAGTTTCCTATCTGGAAATTTGTCTTAAAAGAATAATTCAAAGAAATAAATAAAGAATGTCAGTACGAGGGGCTGAAATGATAGCTCAAGTGCAGAGTGCTTGCTGGCATGTTCACGGACCCATGTTCAAACTCCAGCACCACATATACAACTAAGTCTTGGAAAAACAAAAATCAGAGAAAAAAATAAATAAAAATTGACTCTCTCATTTTAAAAAAGCAGTATGGGGCTGGAGCGGTGGCTCAGCGGTTTCGGCACTTGCCTGGCAAGCACGAGGACCTGGGTTCAAACCCCAGCACCATGTACACAACTAAATGTTAGAGCAACTAAGGCCATTTGAAAAAAAAACTAAAGTTGTTTTTCCCTTTCTGTGTGTCTCTCTCTCTCACTGTCCCTCTCTCTTAAAAAAAAAAAAAACAGTATGAATGTTTATTTCAATATTATCCATAGAATGCGAAACCAATGCTACTACCCAAAAAATATAGGAATAGTTACATAAATTATGTCAAAGCAATGCAATGGATCATTTATAAAGCTACTATGAGTGAAGAAATCATTATGAAATACAATTTACCAAGATTATGTAATAACTTAAACCAATTTAGTAAAAAATCGGAAGTGAAAAATAAAAATGATAAAAAGCACTTGAGGGCTGGAGAAATAGCTCAGCAGTTATGGTGCTTGTCTGGTATGCCCAAGGACATGAGTTCAAACCCCAGCACCACATACACAACAAAGTGTAGGAGCAATGAAAGCCACATGTAAAACTAAATAAAATTTATTCTCTCTTTCTCTCGCTTTGTCCCTCTCTTTATTTTTTTTCTTTTTTTTTATTAGAAGAATATAGAAATACAGTTGAGGGGGAAACATTTTCAAAACATTAGCAATCAATGGATATAAACTTTGTTATCAAGGGGAAAAGCCAAAACATGGATAACCACCTTGGGTTTTACCTATTGCAGTTTCCCCCAGAAGAACTCATGCGTTAAATGGGTGATTCGTGGAGGAATGACATCGGCTTCTGGGATGGTTCCCCCATCTTCCCAATCTCCAGAC
>PVKS010037621.1:0-18500 GCA_004027875.1 Aplodontia rufa
TGGGGCAGATTGGCTTTAGCATTACTTCAATAAATATTGATTGATCGCTTGCCCTGTGCTAGGTATGTTTCCAGCACTGGGGATAAGACTATAAACAAAACAAATGAAACTTTACTTTTTTTTTTTAAAGAAAGAAGGATAGTGAGAGAGAGAGAGAGAGAGAGAGAGAATCAATTTTATTTAGTTTTTCATGTGGCTTCCACTGCTCTGACACTTCATTGCATATGTGGTGCTGGGTTCAACCCTGTATCCTTGTGCGTGTCAGGCAAGTGCCATAACCATGGAGCCACTGAACAGCTCCACAAATGAAACTTTCTGTCCTAATGGAGCTGACACTGTAATGTGAGAAGACATACTATAATAAACAAGAATAAAATAGATGGTAATAATTGCTGTGGAGAAAAATTACAGCAAAGGGGAAGAATGGGAAGTGATAGAAGAGATGCTTTTGGTTTGAAATAAAGTGGTCAGAGAGGGTCTTAATTGGAAGGTGAAACTTAAGAACTGACAGAGACAAGGGAGGAAGCCATATGGAGTTCTAGTGCAAGAGCCTCAAGGCAGAGAAACAGCAAGTGCCAAGGGTGTGGCTGCAGCCAGGCACAGTGAAGGAGCAGCAAGAGCAGAATATGGCTAGAGTAGTGAATGATGGGAAAAATCATAAGAGAGAGTAGGGAGGTATCGAAGGGGATATTGTGTAGGCTGGCATGCTGTTATAGCTTGAAGGTGATTGTTGAATTGTTAAGAACAACCTCAGTGAAATGAGTGAGAAAGCTCAGATTGGAGTAGATTCCATAGGGAATGGGAGGAGGCAAATCTGAAATGGCAAGTCTAGAAACAAGTTTTAATGAGTTTCTCTATAAAGAACATGTTCATTTTTCATCACTGTGACAAAACACCTGAGAAAATCAATTAAAAGGAAAAAAGATGTATTTTGGCTCATAGTTTCAGAGGTTTTGGTCTATTGTGGGTTGGCTCTATTGTTTCTGAGCCTTTGGGGAGGCAGAATATTATGGTGGAAGGGCATGACAGAGCACAGCTGCTCAATTCATGGCAGCCAGGAAGCAGGGAGCTGGGGTAAGGGACTGAAACAAGATATGCCCTTAAAAAGCATGTCCCCAGAGACCTACTTCCTCCCACTAGACCCCGCCTCCTACAGTTTCCACGCCCTTTCAAAGATGCTTTCAATTATAAGCCTTCAGGAGCCAACCACTTCCCAAATGCCCCACCTCTGAGCATGACTGCACTGGGGGCCAAGTCTTCCACAAATGAGACTTTGGGGGATATTCTGGATCCAAACTACAGCAAAGAACAAATTATAATGTAGCATATAGTATGGAAATGGGGAGCATGTATTTGTATAGCTAGAGGGGTAGGTGAGGTCTACTCATTATTATTATTATATTACTATTTTGAAATTATTTTATTGTGTTGGTCTTGTGCATATTAGACCAGTACTCTACCTCTGAGAAATATCCCCAGAACAAATTATTATATTATGATGAGAGAATTATGATATTCTTTTTCTCTGATGGAAATGATCTGCAAGTGAAGAATTTTCAGTTAACTATCATCAGAATCTTGAGTGGATAAGACAAGACAAGTATCTTTGATGGGAGTAAGGAGAGACTAATTTTTAGAATATACTACAAAATGGGCAACCAGGATGGAATAGGCAGCCATTTGGTAGCCAGATTAGTAGGATGCCAACATGAGCCTAAGGGATGTGGTGGATCAGAGGATTAGGGAGGTGGTGGGAAATAGACCCTAAAGAAAACTCTTCCCTGATTGTTATCAATGCTAATTCTTCCTCAAGAGGACAGAAAACTCTACCCTAATATGTTTTAAATCTAATTTGTATTTTTAACTTTTATCAACTAGTCAGTCAACCAAAATGTATTTGTTAAATATCTCCTACTTTCAATCTGATTTCACCACTTTTCCTGTTCACCTCTGGGTCTTACTTAGATTTCTAAGATACATGAAACAGGTTGGTTTTAGTTATGTAGTTCTCGTCTGCCAATGTTGGTTTTTCCTCCAAATCCCCAACTATTATTACTTTTCTTTTGAATTTAAATGTTGGTTGGACATTATCTTCTCTGCTCTATCTCACCTGAGAACACCTAGGTATCCAGAGCTAGGATGTCTCTTAATAGGTGGTTTACTGGGCCCCATCTTACCTCCCTGTGGGAGAAAAGAGCATATTGTATCCATCCATCTGTCACGCATGCATCCATCTGTCTGTCCATCCAATGAATATTTAATCTAGTATCCATTCTGCACCAGACATTAGTGCTGGCACTTGGAGATCAAGACAGACACGTACCTGTCCTTAAGAATCTTATACTGTAGTGGAGAAGACAGATAATAAACAAGTAAAATAGCAATTTAAGTTGTTTTACCTATAATGAAAAGGATGAATAGAGCGACAGAGAAAGAAACTGAGGGTAGTCAGGAAAAGTGCTTGTATTTATAATCCTTTTATTCCACCAACCAATAAGAAAATATATTTCCATCCTGAAGTGGGTGGTATTTGGATTCTAGTGTCCATTGGATTATTTTCCTCCAAATGCTCCAGGGCCTTCCCGTGAAGTGAGTGAGATCTGAATAAATGCTTATGTTTATCAAATGTGAGAAAAGATTATGAGAAGTTAGCAAGAACAGTGATCTAACAGAGATGGGTATTGGCAGTTGCTTTATTTTCTCTCTGATAACTGGGACAAACTGGCATCTGATGGGATTCTTCTAAGTTTCCCCTGGCTCAGGAGCTCTACCCTTGGCATAGAAAGTAAAAGAGCACCGGGTTGAGAGTCAGAGAAGCTGGCACCAGGGTTCAGCCTTAGGGGACAAGGGAACATTTTTGAATATTTAGAAATCACTTATAATTATGAATACTGAGTATCTGACCAGAGGATTTTAATTACAAAGGGGATTGTGAGTTAGAATAACTTGAAGACTTGTCAATGTGGGCATTAACGAATCATCTCCATCCCAAAGTTAAGTAAGAACAAAACCAACCTGACCTGATTGATCGAGGCCAGCATTCAGAATTCAACAACCATCACATTAAGTAACATGGAGGGTAATATAAAAATATAAAACTTGCATGACAGATAACAAAATGTCTATCAAAATATACTTCCGTTTCCAAGATAGGTTGGAAATGCAAATATGAACAACAAATAGTTTTGCCACAAATAGAACAAATGTCATGTGAACAGTTTGAAGAAGAAGAGTAAGGGGAGAATATTTTGAAGTTACAAATGCCAGGGTCCACGCACGTGTGGAGCTAGAACAGTACAAGTTATTTTTAAGCACTTTCTACTTAGTATATTCAATACTTGTTTCAGAATAGAATAGAGCAAAGATTTCCAGAGGATCTGTGATTTAAAGAGTGAATTTCAGATTGAGTGGGTCAATATTATTGGCTGGTGTTTATCTCCAACCTTTCCCTTGAGTGCCACCCTATGCAGCCAGAGCTTGTCCAAGCCCAGCTGGGTTAGAGAACTGTGAGTGAAGGCAGCGCCTTCAAAAGGTTTACAGTTCAGTTCAATACACACTAATCTAATCACGGGCTCACAGCGGGTAAAATTACCCCTTCCTGCGAAGTGAGGTTTAAATCTCTCAGCTGCATTTCTACTTGGCTCCTTATTTCATGTAACTCGTGTTATGTTAGTCTTTATAATGGCCCTAAGCCTTAATCACTCCCATCTGTTCAATATTACATGGTAATTTGGTAGTGAAAGAGTACTAGGCGAGGAGCCAATTTGATTTTAGTCCCTAATTAGCTGTGTGACTCCAACAAGATGGTTCATCTCCCTTTTGGTTTACAATCTCCTCCTCTCTGACTTCACTTCTACTCCCTTTTGACCTCCCCAGTTGTCAGGGAGAGGAGGCAACTCTTGGAAAGAGCTTTGAAACTTCATACCTAAGGAAGCAGAGGCTGGAGATGAGTGGGAAAGAAGGAAGATGTCCACATCTCCACCGAGCACACAAACCATTAATCAGGGATCTGCCCTTCTTACCATCAGAATTATGGCAGGCCTGTCCCTGCCCCACAAAGCCCAGCCCCTCCAGCTGGTCTCTGAATTCATCCCTTTTCAAATACGCTTCTTTGTCAGGGTTCTTCTGACATTAGCTCTCATCTGAATCCGTCCCAAAGAACACGAATTTCCTGTGATAGCTCCCTCAAATCTTCTCTTGTCCCACATGCCCTGCTGGTTACTGCCCATTTCATAGCTACCCAAGCACAGTCTGACTTCCTCAAGGAGTTGCCTACACACGTGGTCTTGAAAACCCTCCAATATTCTCCAGGGCAGCCTCTGCCCTGCCAAGGTGACTCCTTTCTCTTTCTCCTCAGGTAAGGAGATAAGGAGGATCGCAAGTTCAAAGCCAGTCTCAGCAACTTAGAGAGACCCTGCGTCAAAATTAAAAAAAAAAAAAAGGCTGGAGATGTTACTCAGTGGTTAAGTTTCCCTAGGTTCAATCCCTGGTTCGAAAACAAAAACAATAACAAAACCCAAAAACAAAAAACCAAAAAACAAAACCAAAACAAAGCCAGTGTCCAATCCCGGTGGGTTACTAACAGGCTAACACATTGCTGCTGCTTGCAATCCTTGACTGTTTCTGACCTCTCAAACACCTGACCTTTCTTTCCACTGGTCTGGTGTCATCCTGCTCACACGCACTTCTCAGTTTAGTGTTCCCTTCTGTGGGTCATGAATCTAACTTCCCTGTCCTCTTGGTGGATTTCTGCTTTTGTTAACAGGGGAAATCTGCCAGGAAATCTGTGTATATCCCTGTGACACACACAGGGCTGCAAGCTTTCCTGACCGGAGGAGGACTGTGACAGCAAGTCTATATTCCCCAGAGAAGAAAGCCCTGCTTCAGAGTGATGGCTCATCATGTGGAATGGGATTGTTCCCAAGGCAAAAAGGAACTTGGTATAAATTGGATTTCTAAGTCACTCCTTGCAATGGTGAAAAGAGTTCCCCAGCCTAGGGTCATGTGATTACTCAGCAGATTTTAGTCTCTAGGACTGTAGTTCTAGAAACCACATGATTCTGAAACTTCTTTTGCTTGTGTCCAAGTGCACTAGAATCTATTTAAAACAAAAAGGTATGTCTCTTTGAATCTGCCAGGGATCTCTATCTGGTTCTGAAATGGTAAATTAAACTGTACTTGGGGGCTGAAGCATTGGCTCAACGGTTGGAGCACTTGCCTGGTATGAACCACAGCACCAAATACATGTGGGGTTTGAACCCACATCCAGGAAAGCATGTAACTGCTGAGCCACCGCTCCAGCCCAGATTATCACATTTTGAGCTAATACTTTACTTCTGATTCTAAAGTCATTCTGTGTGTGGCAAGTCCCCTGTAGGAGGGAAGGAAGGAGGTTCAGTGGGGAATGGCCAAACAATCTGTTCAATTTATTATAAAGAAACACTCCCTCTCTTTGGACTCTAGTTAAGGCCACTGAGTCCTGAGTGTTAGGCCTGCAGTGGAGTGCTGAGAGGCTGGGTGGGCATGGCAGAGGGCTGAAGTAGCCTATGCATACAGTGTACTGAGCCCAGGGTGCTCCACTGGCCAGAGTGCAGGCATTTTATACAGGAAGCCAACACAGAGGCCCTCACCCCACTTAGAGTTTGCAACCCTGCTGGAAACTACTGGACTCTTTCTTCTCTTCTACTGTTCAACTTCTTAAAAAGAGCAGTTGTATGTTAGGGCCCTTGGTCACAAGCCAGGGAAGCCAATTTTAGTGAACTGAGGCAGAAAGTTTAATCACTGGGAGAATTCCAGAGATCTTACTTGAACCTTGGGAAGGTTCAAGAAAAAAATGAGAACGCAAGCTGGACTCCACAGCCCAAGAACAGAGGCACTCTTGAGACCATGCTGCAGGGAGAGGGCAAGGAAGCCACCCTGGGCTAACCCTAGCTCTTTCTACGTCTTAGACTCACTCATTCAGAAGTTGTAAGGATCTGATTGTCTGAAAGCTGGCCATTTGTCTACGAAAGCTAGAAGGTCAGGATGGATTGGAGAGGCAGGAATATACAAGCTCGATTGATTTTAATAAATTCACCTAAAATCCCATGACTTCAAGGTAATGAAAAAAAAAGCAACCCAGAATCTGAGACTGGGGGATGAGAGTATACATCTTATTTTCTAATGAATTTGCAGTAGCTTCTTCCTGCTCTTAGCCTTAGAAATCTTTTGGGCAAGAAGGGAATTAGGAAAGTGTGTTATTAGTCAGCTTTCCACTACTATAATAAAATATCTGAGATAATAAACTTGTAAAGAAAAGAGGTTTATTTCAGAAGCTCTAGTCCGTGCTCTGTTGGCCCCATTACTCTTGGGCATGTGGTGAGAAATAATATCATGGCAGGAGTTCAGGGCAGAGCAAATGCACTCACCTTATGACTGTAAAGAAAAAAATAAAAGAGCCTGGAGGGGTCACTCCCAACTACCTAAGACTTCCCATCAGGCCCCACTTCCGAAAGATTCCACCACTTCCCAATGACACTCTCCAGTCAATCAACCCTTGAACACACGAGCCTTTAGGGGGGACATTTAAGATCGAAACTACAGCAGAATGGTTGCCCATAAAAGAAACCCAGTCTTGGCTTCCATTTACTTTGCCATCCTGCTTATTCCAGAAACAAATCATGTGTCTGGGAAGGAGACTGATCTGATGGGGTCTGCTCAGCCTTCTTTTCTTTTTAAATGGCTTGCCCCATATGTTATTGTAGCATAAAGAATAAAAAAGGAGTGAGGTGATCTAACTGACTCCTCATTTGTCAGTATAACTAGCAAAGAATCAGCACAATTATTTCCCAGCTGACCTAGGATCATTAGCATTTTTTAAATCCTGACATTGATGGGACGGAAATGTATAAATGCATAAGAAGTACTTAGCTGAGCTATAAAACTTCTATTGTTTTTATTTAAAAGAAAGACTGTAAGGATAGGGATGTAACTCAGTGGTAGAACATGTACTTAGCATTCAAGAGGTTGTGGTTTCCAACCCTAGCACTGGAAAAATAAAATGAAATAAAAAGACTGTAAATGAGCAACCTGAATGGAAGGTGAGAAAAAGATGCGTGGAGTAGCTATTTTTACTCTGTCTCAAATGCCTCTTGCCTCCAGCAAGCTTGGAAGTGATGTTCGGCCCTTCAGTACACATTTTATATTTTGTAGGATTTAAAATGCCAAACACCTTCTTCATTGTTCAAGGAAACATACATTAATAGTTGTCAGACTCTAACTGACTCTCCTTGTTAGCCAAAAGAGATAAGAGTAAGTCATTAGGGTAAGTTAAATAGCATTAAGAAAATTAGAGCAAATGAGGACAATAATTTAATACAAAGACCTAAGAAGGAGACCCTTGTGACTTGTGAAGGAAGGATGTTTCATAGGAATAGTTCTTTAATAGGCAATGCCAAACTCCACTTGTCTGGAATTAGTTTAGGATATAACTTCAGTAAGACTTACTATTTTTGCTCTAGATTTTACTTCAAAAGTACTTGTGATGAAAGTGAAACTGAGTTTGTACTAGCAGTAAACTCAAGGGAACATAAAGACTTCATGGTGTGTCACACCGCTTTTAGTTATTCTGGGCCCCCATTGGGAAGTCCCCCAGTTGTGTGTAATGATCTGTTGTTGCTGTCTTGAAATTCCCAGTGCAGTTAGAACAAGGGGCTCCAGATTTTCATTTTGCAATGGGCTGCTGAAAATTATGTAGTAGGTCCTGCATCGAAGCTGTATCCATGCAGGCCACAATGGGATTGAATGGTTGTCTTAGAACAGGCTAGAGGAAGACAAACGTGTTCTGTAAACATCCATAAAATCAATGCTTTAGGTTTTCATGAGTGTAATGCTTTGAATATGAGGTGCCCCCCAAAGCTCGCATATGACAATTTGGGAAGGCTGAGGTGAAATGATTGGGTTGTAAAAGCCTTAGCCCAATCAGTGACTCAATCCCCTTATGGGGATTAACTGGCAACTGTAGGCTGGTAGGGTGTAGCTGGAGGAGGTGGTCATTGGGGCTGTGCCTTCTGGGTGTATATTCTGTATCTGGTGTGGAGTTGCTTACTCTGCTCTGCTTCCCCATATGACATCTCATGCTGCCTGCTCCCTGGAGCCATGCCTGCCTCCATAATATACAGCATCACCTCAAACCCCAAAGAAAGGAGTCAGTCCTCCATGGACTGGGACCTCTGAAACTGTGAGCCCCTAAATAAACCGTTTCCCCTTAAAGTTGTTCTTGTCAGATCCTTGGGTCACAGCAACAAAAAGCTGACTAAAACATTGAGGTATCTATATAGTTGCTTGCCTCAACTTTGCTCTTGTAGAGTAAAAGCAGCTATAAGGGCTGGGAATGCAGCCCAGTGGTATAGTGCTTGCATAGCATGCATGAGGCTCTGGCTAGATCCCCAGAAAAACACACATAACACACACACACACACACATACACACACCGTAGACAATATATAATCTAGTAGGTTTTATAAGATTTATTATAAAGCCAAGTGGTTTGGCCTACAGATTGTAGTTTGCTGACCCCTGGGCTAGACAAACAGGTACGTGGGCAATATACTACTGCCCTTAATATTCCATGGGATACTTTCATAATTTTTGTTATAACTGAACTATCCATACATTACTTTCCTAATAATCGTTATATGCTAAAAGTTTGCATATATGAGTGCATTTTACAATGCCATCAACTTCATGAAGTATGAATTAGCCCCATTTTTCAAAAGAAACCAAAATTCAGAGATTAAGCAACTTCACTAAGTTACAGTATAAGGGGTTGAGAACAGAGCCTAGATGCTTACCAGAAAAATACTTTGGTGGGATGGGTGGCAGGCAATTAGCTATTAGTAGTATCTGCAAAGAATGACATATGAATGGTTATTTGTTTTTCAAAATGTAACTGATAGCATACTTAATATCAGCTTTGTAGAAACATCTTCTTCACTCACTAACATTATGCTTTCACGATGGGGAATTTACAGCTTACATCTTTCCTTGCATGTGCTTTCTTGGTACCTACAGCAGAGGTGTATGCAAGGATCTTCCAACAATGCTGCCAGCAGAAAATCAAATGAGAAGTGCACTGAAGATGTCAGGAACAGAAAGGTGGTGGGATTTGAAGGATTTTTACCTGTGGAATCTCTCTGTGGGCCTGGTGCTAATGTCTAAAATGCGATTGCTGTTCCTTTCAGGTAGCCTCTACCCCAGGCAGACGAGACTCTCTATCCAATGCATACCCTGAGATCCCCAAATCTACCTCCTCTTCACAAACTCACAAACACAAAACAAATCTTAACTACATGATTTCTTGTTCTTGACATAGGATGATCAACTCAGAAGAATGATGGAGAAAGAGAAGGATGAACTCAGCAGGCAGCTTCTTCTCCATTAAGCATTTAGTCATTGTAGTAGGGAAAGAAACACGAAAGAAATCACCTCCCTCATTCCTGCGGGAAAGAATCATGCAGCCCCTGGGGCCAGGAGAAGGAAACCCCTCTGTCTCAGGCTGCCTTTGGATTTCTCAAGTTCTAGAGGACTACCTTCCTCCAGTGAGGACAGTTTGTTTGGCCTCCCAGCTGTCTTTTCAGTTGCATGACAGCTTATCAAGGTATGTCAGTCCCCTGATGTCAGTATGGAACAAGAGGGTTTGAGGTATGCTAGTGACATCAGAAGAAAGTGAACCCTGGACAGCAAGAAGAGGAAAAGTCTTAAAATTAGGCAAGTAAAAATTCACATTGAAATATTTTTATGACTTTTTTCTATAGTTATTCAACTACCATAAAAAAGATACAAAAATCCAACTTATTCCCATAAAATTTTGAGCCCAGAAGCCATTTATAGTATCATTAAAAGCAGGGCAATATTAACTCATCACCTAAGGTAAAAGTGAGAATTTACCCCTGCATCAGGGGGTTACCATGGAAATTATTATCTGTGTTTTCTAAACAGTGTTTTGTTCAGTTGACAGAACAAAATCCAGATTTTTAAAAAAATCTTTATTTTTCCCACTTAGAGAGCTAAAAGTAGGCCACTTTTTATAGAGAAGCTTGTTGACAAAAGTAGAGATGGAGATACACAGTCATCCCCTGATATCCATGGAGGACTGGACCCAGGATCCAATCTGTCATGCACAAATCCCTTGCATAAAACTGAGCGGCTTCTGCATCTAACCTCCACACATCGTCCTCGATACTTATAATACCAAGTGTGATGGTGGTGCTCTGTAAATAGTTGTAATATGGCACTGTTAGGGAGTGATGGTAAGAGGGGAAAGTCTGCACATTCGGTATGATTGCAACTTTTTCCCCTGAGAATTTTTTTCTACAATTGGTTGAATTCATAGATGCTGAATCCATGGATGTGGAGGGCTGATGTGTTGCGACTACGTTTCTGAGTGATTTCAACTTGCTGAATTAAATGACACAATATGTGATATCAAGTGGAAGGCCAAGCAAGTCAGGTGCTTGACCACCAGTCCATTACCAGGAGAAGAAAGGACTTCACTCTCGAGAAGGCAGGGTACCGCAGGGCAGGCCGGCGGGAGGCTGTGCCCCACTCAGAAAGTCCTGTCCGTCTCCTCATTTGCACATCCTTCCTTCTTTACTTTCAGCTCTTTTCCATCTCCCTTTTCATTTTCTCGTTCCTTCTAGCCATCAACTAATGCCACGCACCTCACAGCCTTTTTCCAAGAGGCAAGGAGAAAAGGCCAAGTGTGCAAAGAAGTTAGAACGACCCCTTTTCTGTCATTTTGTTCCACAGAAGCCTGGCTACGGAAAAGGTTTGTTGCAAGGAGTGGAGATGCTGAAGGTGTGGTGACAACGTGAGCGGGTGATGGGTGGAGGGAGCGCGGTTGCCCTGCGGCCTCTCCATCAGCTATCCATCACCCACTTACATGGTCTGCTGTTGCTTTGACAGCCTCATCTCTGTCCTGCCTGAATTCATGCTTAAAGATTGTTTCCCCAGGCTAGCTGTGGCAGCACAGGGTGGTAATTTGGGGAGGACAGGAGAGAGAAGAATAAAAGGCCTGAGTGGCACTCCTTGCAAACCCTGCTAGGTAACCTAGATCAGCGTTGGTCCTTTGGGTTATACCCTAAACACACGGCAAAATATAAAATAGAGATAAATCTCAAGCATAGCGATGTCCAGAGGGAGTAAGCGTGTTGAGACAGGATGAGAATCAATTTGGAAGTGTCAATTCTAAGGCACAGAAGGAAAACATTCTCCTCCCTCAATGGCTACACCCTTGTTTGATGCTAACAGTATCTCCATTACTTGTCTATTGCTGTTTTTCAAATAGCTGTGAAAACATAACAGCTTAAAAACAACAAACGCTTCTTATCTCCTAATGTCTGAGTCAGGAACCTTGGAGCAGCCCATGTGGATGTGAGTCCTTTGGTTCAGGATCCCTTGCAAGGCTGCAGGCTGTAGTCACGATGGCCACTAAAGCTGCAGATTTCTCAAGACTTGAGTGGCGGAAGTTCTGCTCCAAGCTTGCTCAAGTGACTCATAAACCTCTGCTCCTCTCTGACTCCTGCCTGGTGACCCCAGTTCCTTGCCTCTCATAGGGTAGCTCACTATCTGGCAGGGGCTTCCCAGTGACCCAGTAAAGGGAGACTGGTAGGAAGAGAGTGAAATCAAGATAGAAGCCTTGGACACTTTGTTACCTAATTTTGAGGGTGACAGATCATCCCCCTTGCTGTATTCTACTTATTGAAAGTGAATTAAATCCACATTCAAGTGAAAAGATTTCTCAAGGGCAAAAATACCTGGAGGCAGGGGTTACTGGTTCATTTTAGAAGCTGCCAACTTGATGATCAATTGTAGTCTTTAGATTTAAGTCTAAAAGAGTTTGAGTTACCCTCAAAAAAAACAAGTCAACCCTCAAAGGTAAAGATGTGCCACCATGGGGATGGGGAATATTAGAAAACAAAACTCTCATGTAGCCAAAAATTTTTAAAAATCTAACTTGTCAAAGAGGCTATGTCAGTAGAGACAACACCCTTTTGGCTGTGTGAAATCTAATGACTGTGAACTTTTCCAGTTCCACTCGCTTTCAGAAGAGGTTGTGTGTGTGTGTGTGTGTGTGTGTGTTGGTAATGGCAAAAATATAACTGTTCTCTTTTCCAAAGTATAAATATGTTCCTTGTGTCAGTCTAGATCCTACTCTACTCTAGGGGCCTTGGAATCAGCAGGAAGGAGAGTGACTTCCTATTGCTGCTTGGTTTGGTCATTTGAGCCCTTACACAGGCAGCAGAAATCTGGACCCTGATTCCAGCCCTAACTTCTTCAGGCTGGTCCCAGTACAGTGTCATTGTGCTCTGCATGCATAGCATGGTGGGAAAGAGACGCAGTACCAGGGTGGATAGAATGAGACTGCAGGATGGCTTTGCCCACCCTGCTCTCTGTAAAGACTTGGTTGCTTAGGAAAAGATACTTTCTTAGTTTGGAAGTAGAAAGTTCATATTTAGAATATTGGAGATACCATGAACCAGGGAAAAAGGATATCGTGATTGCTGGGTGCTCAAGTCTTGGTGGCTTGTGGCCCAGCTCTGGACTGCTTGTTAGAGAACTACAGGAAACACAAAGTTAAGCATTAAGCATATCTCTTAATGGCAGTGAGAGGAGGGCTGACATTCTCTGCTTACACGCTAAGACTCCACTACATAAATCCACCCCTTTCAGGGATTTAGACTTTGGCCTAAGCCCAATTCTCTATTTTGTCTAACTTGTTCCTGGTCCTAGTTATTAAGCCAGAGCTTTGTTCTACAAACAAGTTATTGCAGATAGGGTTCTTCATATCTCTGACTCTAAAGATAAGTTATACATTTGAAAGATTATTAAGGGTTGGGGTAGGTAAGAAGGCAGAAAGTTTAACTTGCTGGTGACCATAGCAGTCTTCTAGGGTCACTCAAAGACAGGAGGAAAGGAACAAGCTGGGCGTAGTCTGATTGTCTTGCCTGTATTCCAGCAGAAAAGGTATGCAGAAGGGGCCCAGGAGGAAGGACCCAGGATGACTCAGCTGTGCCTTAACACTTCTGTTGTTCGTAAAGGAAGCTGTACCTGGGAGGCTCCTCTGATTCCCACCTGTAGACAAAAGTACTAAAGAGTTAGGAAAGAGAGGCTTAGCCTGCTGATGGGAGTGGACAAACCAAGCGCTGGGGCTAAATCACTTTTTAAAGTACTTCTGTGGATATACTATATATGTAGAAGTCTCCTTTCAAGTAGTGAAGTGTGTGTGCACATGTGGGTGTGCATCTAACTGTGCATTTGCACATGCAAGACCTGTAGTGGGGTTTGGGGTGTGCTCTGTACTCATTTCTGTAGGGAGTCCACACTGGAAGTCTATGAACAAATTATTTCCCTTGAAACACAGGCCCATAAGCTCAGTTTTGGGCTCTTTTCCCCCTAAGCTAGAATATAGTGCAGCACAGAATGTCAGAATTACTAAAATCTGCTCCTAATGCCTTGCATATCTTTTCCTAATGCCCCAAGCAGTGTTCCCAACAAGTGAGCACTTGCTTTGCAGCCTGCTGAGCATTCTTCTGCTGGGGTATCAGAGCTCTTGAGTATGAAGAACACAAATGCGTAGGAAAAAGAGCCTGCTTAGAATCCGTCATGCATGTGGCAGAGAAAAGAAAAGGGAACAAAAATGCGAAAGCCTGACATTTTAGGCTGATGGTATTTATAAAAAGAGAGCCTCTTTTTTCTTTTCTTTTGCTCTTATTGTATTTTCAGTTTGCATTATTTTAAAGTGTTCGAATGCATGATGAATTAACAGATTATTTCAAGAAAGGCAGAAACTAATTTTATTAACAGAACAGAAAAAAACTATGCTATTTCCAGTCATTATTTGCTCACCCCACATGTGTTACAACTATACACAGGAGGTAAGCATGGGAAGAAAAAAAACAATCAAGTCCTAAAGAAAGGCAAGAGAGGAGGTGGGACATAAAATATGGTTCCTGTCATCTGATTACGTTCACACCTTGACAAACACCCCTATTGTCAATTCTTTGGATAAAGAAAAGTCTGTTTATGGTATAAAGTTTATATTAACAAAGTTGTTCAGTTAGTTAATTATCATTAGAGACTTCTTATTGAATTTTTGGCCCAAGTTTTAGACTATTTACCAAAAGTTAGATTTGGCACAAGCTGACATGTGTAAATTGACCTAATGTGACCAATTGCAGTAGGCCACCGTGACATCTGGTTGTCATTACAGACATGAAGAATTGTGGGTTCAGGCTCTGGCTGAGAACATGTCCTCTTCACGGCAAGTGTGACTTGGCTTAGGAGCCCGAATGAATGTCCTTCCTTGGAACTGGCCTCAGAACCTTGGAAACCAAGGATCCCATTTGGAGTTGATAACTCAGTCTTGGGCAAAACATAGTTCTAACACCACGTCCTCTGAAGAATTTGAAAGCAAAATAAATTCATTTTTCTTCCAGTAATAAAGAGAATTTCAAACTTCTAGAGCATAATTTCAACATTCAAGAATTTGGCATTCTTCAGGTTTTTATTATTTCTCATAGAAACGGTGCTGCTATAGGTGCGGGGGGGGGGTAGAAGAATTGAAGTCATGACTTTAGTTTTCAAAAGTCATATACTCTTGCTGGAGGCAGACTCACAATCTATACTAGGAAATCCTAAACCAAAGAGAGAACATGGCTTCAGTGCTCCAAGGTCTCTTGAAATATGCAAAAATTTCGTGCATGTATCTCTTTTCGTTTTCGGGAGAGAATGTCAAGGAGGGTCTGTTCCTACCAATAGAGAAAACATGAACTAACATTTATTTTTGTGCCAGGATTTACACTAGGCACTTATAGGTGACTCATTAAATTGCCATAGCATAGCTCTGCATTTATGAGGAGGAGCTATGCTGTTCTTGCTGGAGACATTTATTTACAGATACCATTTGTGTCTCTACAAATGAAAATTATAAAATCCTTCAGTTTTAACTAACTCTTCCTCTTTCTGATCCCAGTGGTCTTTCTAAGGAAACAAGTTCCCCATTTTAAAGAGGCTCTGTCATTTTATTTTTTTTCTCTTTCTCTTCCTCTCGCTTACACACACACACACACACACACACACACACACACACACACATATATACTTCCTTGGAGATTCGTGAAATGAGATGGGCCATTAATCTTCCTTTCAAGAAACCTGCCATTTAAGTGGGAAAAGTCTGACGCCTGAGACATCTAGGTCATATGTTATTATTAGGAAAAAGATCTCACTGACCTCCCCTTCCCCTAAATAGCACATGCTTCTCTCTGACACCTTATGCTTTTAAAGTGACCCCTGCTTCTAGCAGCTTCATGAGTCAGGGCTTCACCAGCTTCAGAGGGGTTTGTTCTTCCAGCAGGAGCTACAGTCGATGGCTCTGGCAGAAAGTTCACCACATATGAGTGGCCAGTCTGTAATGGAGGGTTCTTGAAGTTTCTGTTAGGGTTGAGGAGGCAAGACATATTTGTAGATGAACCAGGCTTTTCCAACAGTGTGGAAATGGCATTGAAGACCCTACCCTGGTTTTAGAGAAAATACTCTGGTTCATTGTGGGTGAATTCAGGAATGTGTACTTTTCTGCAAATGCTCGTGGGATTTTAGGGACATTAGCTTTTCTTCTTCACCTTTACCACTAGCTAACTTTGTCTTGTGTGGTCATCTGATTATTTTTTTTCCCCTTGGTATTCACTCCTACCCCTATTAGTATGGGCCGTGAGTATAGGAATTTTGTCTTTTGGTTTATTGCGGCATCTATTTCCAGAATCTGGCACATAACAGGTGTTTGACAATACTTCTTCAGTGAAGTAAATTTGGAAGAAGAGTGGTCCCTTGAGATGTTGCAAAATACGGACAACTTGTGCATTTCCTATTGTTTTCTTCCTGCTGTGTGCTGATAGTGTTTGAATGTATGGAGGTGGGTGGAGGAAGGATTGGCGTCAGTTCCCACACTGCCCAAGGTTCAGGAGTTGAGTTGGAGTCAAGTGAGTATACTCTCTCTGGGTTTTATACAAGACCATTTACACTGTGAGCCTAGATGTTTTCAAAAATACTGTTTCTGTTAAAAACCAGACTTCCTTGCTGAGCTTATTGAACAGGTTGTTTAAAATAAAATAATATGATGTCCAGGTTTGACTGTAAATTCACCTCAATATAAAAAAGTGGTTGGCCAGACATTGTAGTATTATGGCAATGAAGCGTAGACATATTGTAAATATATTCTCTTTACTGGATTGTCAGGCCTAGAAAAACTTGTCTGTTCATATAATCTTTGTATAGTTTATCAAAGTCTCAAAATGAAAAATATATTCTTGAGCTTTATAAGATCTCAACAAAACAAAGTAGAGTTCCCTTGTCCACAGACCAAGCCTAAGTATTAGTGTGGCCTGCCCGCCAAGCTCAAAGTAGAACAAGAATGTGGCTGTTGCAGCCAAGTTCAGCTCTCGTTAATTCAAACGTGCATTCCTTCTGCTTGTGGATGGCTTCCTTCCGGTCACTTAAAGGGAAGAACTGACTCTTCCACTGCAGACATCTACCAGCCTTGGAAAAAAGCTATAAAGTAAATTAAAGTGCCCACAAGATATTTTCTAGCCTATAAAATGTGCACCAGCTTCAAGTCCTTTCCAGCATGCCTCATGATGATGCTGAGCAGATGCGATTGTGGAGCTGAAGCCAAACTTCATCTCTAAGTTTACCAGTAAACAGTCACCCTCCACCAAGACTAAAAGGCATCTGAAATAGAAATCCTGGAGAGGAGAGAAAATGGAACTACACCCTGCTTTGTGAGAAAAATTTTAAATGAAGAATAAAGAGTAAAGAGAAGCACTGGAAAAGAAAATAGAATTATCACTACGCTGTGTTGGAAAAACCATCCTGAAAATGGAGTTTTTGGTACACTAGCTATTTGGTTGTGTCCACAGAATAGAGGTCATATTGTCAGGACACTTGTATTAATGAGCAGGACTAGTCTTAGGAAGAAGACCATGCATCCCAACAAATACAATGCTTCTCTTAATTGTGTGGAGGGAAGATGTTTACAAACAGGAACACGGACTCAGCCAGAGGATTGAAGTGGTTCCTCTGTGACAATTCCCTCAAGCCTCCATAGACAGGAAGACAAGGCCATTTATACATCAACTCTTACGTAGCAAAAAGAAAGCTGGGGTCTGTCACAGGAAATAGTCCAGAAACTCGGCTTAAGGAGGCTTGCTAAGCTGCGTAGGCAAATTATCCCTGGGAGCTTTGGGTTACTATGTTAGTTCAATAGTTTCACAGCTTTGATTTCTTTCCCTGTCATTTTATTTTGGAAAATAAGGAGAAGCAAGAGGGAATGAAGCTTTATTAAGTGTCTACTATTTGTCTAGAATGTTCCATATGGAATCCTAAGGTTCTCCAATTCTCTTGGCTTTGGAGTTTCTCTGAAATACTCACTGCATGTAACCTGAGGCTCAAAGCCACAGGATCTCATCTTCAGGAGTTTCTTCTTTCCTCAATTCTGAGGTTCTCCAGAAAATGCACCCAAAGCCCTCTCTGATCTGACCTTCGTTATCTGTCACCCTGGATTTCTTCTCCACAACCCTTTTCTGTCCATGCCGCTTGTCTTCTATCTACCCCTGCTGACTTCTCCCACCTTGAATAATTCAGAGTGTGAGCAGAGGCTGTTCTTTCTCCCAGAAAACATAACCATCACTTATTTTTAGTATGTGTTAAAACTTTACAAAGAGCTTAGCAATTGCAAAGCCAAGATGGAAAATCCAGACTATATGTCAGATATTCCTGCTCTTAGAAACCATGAACCAGGCTCCTTCACAGGGGATATCACTGGCTGCCCTGGCTGGGACCAGCTGTCCTCCCTCCGCCTGATCCACTTGCCTTAGTCCAAGGTTCCCTCACTTCATCTCAATGCCTTGGTCACAAAAGTCTAGCTTATTTTCCACAATGTCTCAATTGCATGATGGGATTTGGCCTTTTCCTTCGGACAGGTAAATTCTCCCTTGATGTACTTTTCTCAGACAAAAGCACCGAATCCTCCAAAAATGTATTCTTGGACAACAGGAACAGACTGTGGGAGGCTTTCAGATGGTAATTTAATACATTTTTTTTTCCTTTTTTTGACATGGCTACACACATTGCAATGATGTGAATGTGTCCCTAAAAATTCCTGTTTTGGAAACTTAACACCCAGTGCAGCAGAGTTGGGAGGTGGGGTCTGACCAGAGTTGGTTGGGTCACAAAAAATCCTCCCTTGTGTGGGGATTAATGTCACTATAGAAAGTCCTTGTAGGGATGGGTTCACTTTTTTCTGCCTTCTGCCCTGTGAAGCACTAAGAAGACCCTTACCAGATGCTGGTATCTTGAATTTGGCCTTCACAGTCTTCAGAAACACAAAATTTGTACTCTTTATATATTAACCTACAACCAGATATTTGGTTATAGCACAATAAAATGGACTAACAAATATTACT